>PVLC010001977.1:0-14261 GCA_004027655.1 Graphiurus murinus
TTGCTTTGCAGAAGCTCTTCAGTTTCATGCAATCCCATGCATTGATCCTCCTTTGAGCTGCCTGTGCTTTTGGGGTCCTGTTGAGAAAGTTTTTACCTGTGCCTATGTGTTCAAGTGTTGGTCCTATGCCCTCTTCAAGTATCTGCAAGGTCTCTGGTCTGACATCCAGGTCCTTGATCCACCTTGAGTTGACTCTTGTAAGAAACTGACAAATTGTTACATTCTCACTAGTAATATATATTTTTACATTCTTACTAGTAATATACGAAAATGTCAGTTATGTTAAGGAGTGAGGATAAGGAGAAGGTTCCCATGCATGAGAAAGGCTTGGGTGGTTTGAATCTCTTACCAATGGGAAGAAGCACCCAACTTTCTTATTAGTTTTCCCAGATACAGAGCAAGAAGGGAAGGAAGGAGGGTTGAGGGTTGAAAGTTGTTAGCGGTCAAATATGGAGAAAATAAAGTTGGACTCTTTATTTTAATTCACCCTGATGTTTGATGAGCAATTTTGAACTGTTTAAATAGCCAACTATGGTACTATACAGATCCTTCAGTTAGAAATTTTCAAGAGGGTGAAAATTTCACTGAATATCTTGCTCAAGAACATCCTGAGAGAGGAAATGTTTCATTCTAAGTCATGTCAGGTACACTGACAAGGATAATGAGTGTTTGCATGAGGACTTATATTGTGACCTTGATGTATAAAGAAACATGTGTGCCTTGATTTATATTTTGATATCTATGAGATAGGAGATTCCCAGAGTTCTTTTTTCCAAAGGAGGAACCTTGGTCATTGGCCAAAACAGACAATAAGCCCATTAGCAATTGCTCAAGAGTTTTTAAAAAGCATACAGATGGGGCCCATATTTGGCCAGCGAACCCAGAGCTAGATGTTTGTCTAAAGTTTGGCCAATTGTTCCTACACTTTGGTACCTTCCTTTAACAGGGATGTCATGGTTAAAGGATTAAAATTAGTAACATTTTACTGAGTTTCTTCATATTGTTGGTGATGAGACTGTTCTTTAAGTGTATGGACTCAGTTGCTATTCACTCAGTTGACCCTATGTGGCTCCTCGGGTAGTCAAGGGGCCTGGGAGAGGGGAATCTCATCCAGTACCATGTCATCTGGCAACAGAATGAAGATGAGAGGAAGCCACCTGCTCCTGTAGGTGGACCAAAAGGCCCAGGTTTGACTCCATCCCACAGCATAGTAGCTGGACCAAGTTTTTTGAGTGCCAATTCCATGACTCAGGGCAGAATAGGCAGCTGGGCACAGAAGATCATAGACTTAGAATCTCTGTTTCTGGGAGAGCCCATTATACAACAGAAGTTTCCACTGTATTGGCATATAGTACTAGGCTTAGGTGGTCAGTTTTTATTTATTTATTTATTTTTGCATTAGAATTCTGTGGGCAATTTATGGTCATCATAGGAGGTCCAGAGACTTCAGGAGCATGAAAAGAGACTTTTAAATCTTCTATAGTGAAGAACTCAGGAGGATACTAATGGGATTCCACTTGTATTACAAATTGAATAGTCTCTAGAGCTTTTTTTTTTCCTGTAGAGCTTTAATTCAAGCAAGGCTGATTTACAAGTAAGAGCACAAGAGATACTAAGAAAAATTTTTAGTCATGCATGATGGAGTGTGCCTGTAATCCAAGTATATGGGAGGCTAAACAAGGAATATTACAGGTTTGAGGTCATCCTGGACAACTTAGTGAGACCTTGTCTCAACATTGAAAAATAAAAAAGGGCCAGGGGTGTAGCTCAGTGGTATAATGTCCCTGGGTCCAATCCTCATACAAAAACAACCTAATCTGTAAAGGAGAAAAGTGTTGATTCCAGAACCCAAAAAACTCTAAAAAACTTTGGGATTAATTTAACACTGTGAATACTGAAAGGGTCAATACCTGTTTTTGATAGCGTTAAGGATGGAACAGCTTTCACTTACAAATAATTTTCAGGAGTTTTGTCAAGGTAGCAGGACTGTGGACTATGCATGGGGAAATGACCCATTCCTTTCCTATAAGCTTTTTGTGAATATTTGTATGTATTTAATGAGTATGTCAAATGAGTCTTTTCAGAGGATGTTATCAGATTAATGTTCTTATTTTTATTTTTTGAGAAAGGTGGATATGGTTAACATCTTGTCTGTGAAGATTGTGTGTGATGACAAGACTGTTAAGATACACCATGGAAAAGTGGGACACAAAAGTACATGCCTGAAAATCCCAGTATTAGGGAGGCTCAGATAGGAGGATTGCAAGTTTGAGGCCAGTTTTTGCAACTTAGCAAGTTCTTATCTCAAAATTAAAAGGGCTGGAGTACAACTCAGTTGTAGAACACCCCTGGGTTCAATGTCCAATACCATAGAAATTAAAATTTAGTTAGAAACAGATGAATTACATCCCTTTGTAGGTGAAGACAAACCATGGTAGGGAGGCTGTTGAGATAGCTAAGTCTATAATTGCAAATGTTTGCTGATTAAGTAATTCTAATAATGTTGGATATGGTGACATTAATGGTTGGACCCTGGGACTAAGGTTGAGGTAATCCACTATGAAGCAATGCTCATTTCTGTCCAGGCTTCACATCAGGCCAAACTGGGCTGTTAAATGGAAACAGTGGAGTTAATCACTCCTTTTCAAATGGGTCTTGCATGATAGATTCCAGTTCTTAGAACAGTGTTTTAATTGAGATTGGGTAACACTAATTATTTTAACTAGGAGAGATGATCCATAGGATCTCATTTTGTCAAGCCAATTTGTAAATGCCAAATACTTAATTTAAATGTAATTTAGTATTCGTTGAATCAGAGCACTCATGTACCCTGTGGGTTATTTTAGGGTAATGGGTACCATGATCATGAGAAATTTAGGCAAGGCAATATTTCTGATGGCTAGGTGGAGACATTTCACCTCATCTGCTTTCTGTTCAGGACCTCCTCTAAGATTAGAGGGAATATTTTGTTTAAACTTAGTGGGGTGCTAAGGTATAAATTGTAATTTGAGGTCACTCAACCAAAAATTTGAATATGAGTTTGATTGGCCTGCCTAGGGCCCGTATCTGATCTATTCAATGTGGGCAGGAGATTATGCTAAGAGATCTAGATCATATTAAAGTAGGTCTAGGCCTACCTCTGGAGTGAAGAGTATGTACAAAGTTGTTTCCACAGAAGGTTATGGACTGAGATTGGGTAGGTGCTTCCTCAGAGGAAAATCAAGATTCTCTGGCCAGGAGTTGAGGTGTGGTGGTTTGTACTACATCAAATTAGTCAAGTTGGTACTACAGTTTCAAGAATTCATTTCCCTGAATGGTTCTGGGTTAGGTTTTGCCACAGGACAAATTTACATGAGATTTAGAGAGTGGAAATGAAGTGACATCATAAATCCTTTGAAGGTCATCATTGGGTAGAGGAAGATTCCAGTTTATTCTCACCTTTTCCCCACTCTGACTTCATATTCCTTTCTGATTGCAGCCTTACTGATCAACGGTGACCTCATACATACTATTAAATCACTTTCAGTGAAAGCATTGAGATAGTTGCCACGAAGAGCCAAATTACCTTTTGCACATTTATAATCCTGCTGCAGCTGTTGGATATTCCCTGAACAGATTCCTTAAGTCTAGAAGCAAATAAGGAGATAGATATATGTGTTTGGATGACAAAATTTCTTTTTCAGTTATGGTTTTGTCTTTGTTAAGATTCTCAAATGTTTTCATAAATATGGCAAAAATATAAATAACACTTTCATCATAAAACAAATATTACTAAGCTTTATCTCATTTTAATTTTAACTTTTGTGTTGTTAAAAATGAAGGTCTACAGTGGAATCCACCCTGATAGGCAAATGAAATTGAAATATTATTTCTCATAGTTTTAATTTGATTATTGTTTCCTAGGGGTAAAATGCAGCAAAAAATGCAATTTTTCCATTGCTCTTCTCAGTTTATTTGATTAAATAACTATCTGATTAAATATGTTCTACCTACCTTATTTATTTTATGGTTGAGACGAATTAAGTCATTATATACTTGTTATAGTATCTACTATGTCCTACGCACTATATTGGATGCAAAAGAAATGTCTTTCTTCTCAAGGAGTGTATTAGGGAAGATAAATGTATTTCATTATAAAACACAATAGAAAATAAATTCCATGAAAAGCATCTAGGTGAAGAAGGGATGTTCTCATTTAAGGAAGGCACAAAGTAAACTTCTACAGAAGATGGTTGAACTGGATTTTAAAGATAAGTAGCAGTTGGAGCTGAGTATAATAATGATATTTGTTGACTATTGAAGAGAGTAAGCATTATAAAAGTGCTTTATTAATTTTTAAATATCTTTCTTACATTATCTTGTGAGGAAAGTCCTATTAATATCCCCATAGAACAAACAGGGAAACAGAGGCACAGGGTGATTAAGCAACTATACAAGGACATATGTACTAGGATATAAAGCACAGCAATCTGTATATGGAGCCAGTGCTCTTAACCTCTCAGATACAGGGTATTAAAATCCAGGGTGATAGCAAACATATAAGAGCAAATACAGGAAGATGGATAGGAGAATAAGAAGAGAATGTTCAAAAGATTTTTAAACTGATATATGGATGGATCAGGTAAAAAGAAGAAAGAAAGAAAAAAAGAAAGAAAGAAAGAAAGAAAGAAAGAAAGAAAGAAAGAAAGAAAGGGAATCTGAAGATTCCAGAGCAAGGATGAGTAAAAGTTTGAAAAACATAAATGAAATCTATTTTAGTCAGCTTTTGTGTCACTGTGAGGAAAATACCTGACAAGAATAACTTATAGGAGAAAAGATTTATTCATACTCACTGTTTCAGAGGTTCAGTCAATAATTGGCCAAGTCTAATACATACACTGTGACAACAGGGTGTATGATAGAGAAAAAACATTGTTAGTCATGGCAGCTAGAAGCAGAGAGAAAGAAAAAGTGGTTAGGGACATGTATAGTCTCCAAGGCCGTGTCCCCAGTGACCCATCTCCTCCAATCATTCTTCCAAAACACGAGCTTTTGGGGGATTATTCTAATCCCAGATCATAAAACTGCCCTATCCCCAAAAGCTCATGAACATCTCATAATGCAAAATTCATTCAGTCCATCTCCAACAGTCTCCATAGCCTTAACAGTCCAGTATTGCTCTAAAGTCCAAGTCCCAACTCTCCTCCAAGAGTCAAGGCAAACTCAGCTCTGAGCCACTGTAAAAAGAAAAAAGCAAGTCACATACTTCCAATATACAATGGCGCAGAGGAATCATTCCAATTCTAAAAGGGAAGAATAGCAGCATGGAAAGAAGATATAGGACCAAAACCCAGCAGGGAAAAAATTGAGTCCCGTAGCTCCATGTCCAGCATCCAGGGCATGTGGTGAAGGGATGTGGATTCCACAGGCCTTGGGCATCCCCAGTCCTTTAGCGTTAGTGGTTGTAACCCACATGGCCTCTCTTGGGATGACTAGTCTGCTTGTTGCTGCAGTTGTCCTCAGCAGACATTCCATATTCCTGGCATCTCCTAATTACTGGGGTTTCCATTGTGTCTTTGGCTTCATTCTCTTGGCTTCACAAATTTCCCCCTCAGAGTCTTCCTGTACGGATTCTGACACTTCAAATTGCCTGTGTGAGATTTCCATTGGAATATTGGGGAAACCTCCATGACTCCTTAACTCTGGCATCCTGCAGTCCTGCAGAACCAGCATCATGTGAATGATTCCAAGGTCTGCTGCCAGCTCTAACAGTTGCTGGTCCTCCTTGGACAATGGATACAGTAACCGGAGTGCCTGGGCAGCTGAGCTTGGTAAAAAATAAATCCTAGGGAAAAGCTTCTTAGGTGATCCTATGAGGGCCTGGTGTACCGAGGGCCTCTTCTCAAAGTCACCTCTGTAAATCAAATTCTTAAAGTTATTATGCCCCAGGACTGGGGAGGGGGTCATAATGATCACTTAGATGCCCGCAAGACTTCTTTTCTATTGTCTTTGTGCAAAGTATTTAACTTCTGTTTACTGACACTAATCTTTTCAGCAACCACAAGTTCCTTGGCCCCAATTTTACACTCACATTCTGGCCAAACTGCAAATTTAAATGTCACAGTAAACCTAGTTAAAAGTTGCCAGCTATACCCATGCCACTGCCTGAATGCTCTGCTGCTTTTAAATTTCATCTGCTATATTAATTAATCTGCCGCCTTTAAATTTGGCTTTACACAGAGCCTCAGGACATGGGCAAAATATAGACAAGTTATTTGCCAGAATTGTGGGGCTTCCAGACCAAGTCTTTATGAATTCCTCCTTGGTACCTGAAACCTTATGAGCAGTCTTTACTGTTTGTATGCCTATTGGCAATCTGGTTTTCTGAGCTCCCAATAGAATCACCCGTTAAGCTCTGCCTATAACATCCTAAGGTTTCTCCAGCGCTTTCCAAATTTGTCCCACAAACCAGCTCCAAAGGCTTCTGAATAACATGATCAGGTTTAGACATAGTAATATACCCTACTTCTGGTACCAGTTTCCCTTTTAGTCAGCTTTTATGTCTCTGGGATCAAAATACCTGAGGAGTACAACCTAAGGAGAAAGATTTATTTAGCCTTGCCGTTTCAGAGGTTCAGTTCATAGATGGCCAGCTCCTAAGCAGAAACCATGGCAACAGGGCACATGGCAGAGAAAAGCCACTTCCATCTATAGTGGCCAGAAGCAGAGAGGGTGTGGGAACATATATAACTCTCAAGGCTGCACCCTCAGTGACATATCTCCTTCACCCATGACCTAATTCTTAACCTTCCTGCATTGGAGACCATACTTTCAACATTTGAGCATTTAGGGAACAGTCTAAACTGAAACCATAGCAAAATAATTGTAAGTTTTCCCTGTAGTGACATATGGTTTGCAATTTTGGAATTATTATAACATGTGTTAGGGAAAAATAAATCTGTACAATTATTTTGTATTTTTAAATGGGTCTACTATCAGTTGGTAATTTCAGTCTTTACCCACAAATAATATTAGCAATGAGAATTAGTCTTGTGGCCTAATTCCTCCCCTTTCATCCACATCTAGAAATCACTACTTATAACACAGTTTTTTTTTCCCTTTTTTTATATGATGCATTACTTCTATCATTGCCTATAGGATTCTAATAAAGAGAAAATTTTATTAGCATTGGCAAATAAAAATTGATAACAAGTAGACACAGTTCTTTATAGTCATGAGAGTTAAGTGTATTAGAGAGCCACAGTATCTTAAATGTTGGTAAAATTGTATTATAAGACCAATTTTTGTACACAGTTTTGTTAGTGAGTAGTTAGTAGAAGTAATGCTAGCCGGGCATGGTGACCCACGCTTGTATTCCCAGTACTTGGGAGGCTGAGACCGGAGGATCTGGGTTCACGGCCAGCCTCAGCTACCTAGTGAGGCCCTCCCCAACTTAGTGAGACCCTGTTTCAAAATAAAGAATACAAAATATTCTTTATATTTTGGTATAGCTCAGAGGTAGAATGCCCCTGAGTTCAATCCCCAGTACCACACACACACACAAAAAAAATAGAAGTAATGCTGACTGTTCTCCTGTTCTCAAATACTGTGGGTACACATGGAAGAGACAGTGAAAGGCAGATGGATTGTTGATTTTTTTTTCTCAATAAAAGCTGTCATTTTAAAAAGAGAAAGCTGCCTGACATATATTTTTTATGGTTTATTTATTGTTTAAACAAACAAGCAATATGCTATATCATTAGGGCAACAGAATAGCAATAACAAAATGTTATACCTACCCACACATGTACCTAAAGGGAATGCCAAAAAGTAGGTTTATTAAATCCAAAGAAGGTGAAGGATGAGCCTTGTAGGGTGGGAGCCATAGGAAGTACATGGTGTGCACAGCAAAAAGCAACATGCTGCCTTTCATAAAGGGACTGGCAGTGGCTGAAAAGGCTGTTTTGTTTTTCCTGTGAGTCCTAATAATGAAGCATTCAGAGATATGTGATTGTTTATCAGTAACAAGAGTGTAATAAAGTTTATTATACCCCACTTGAGACAGTCTAAAGCTTGTAGAGGCAGAAGAGTAGAGAATCCCAGTCAACCTCTGGACTGTAATTAAAGTTCTCAAAACTCCAGTATTTGGATTAGGGCAGAATGATCTTTACTGCCAACAGAACTTGTTGGCTGCCTTGTTTCATAACAGCAACCTCATTAACAGTGGTAGTGGATATAGATTGGATCAGTCAATGAACTTACATTTATTAGATACCTATTATTTTCTCCAGTCTGAGGTGGGAACTCTATTCTGGATCCTCATGCTGATAGAACTTCATCGAAATGCCATTAATATTTGGAATGTACACTTGGTTTCTTCTGAACATTTAACTCAACCTTGTTTCCCACAGGGTTGCTGTACTCATCCTTGCTTGCCTCTGCTATGATATTCTTTACTACCTGTTCTGTGGGTCTCCTTTTATTCAAAGCTGTGGTTTAAAACCCCCAGAGTCACCCATTATAGATTGGGCTCTAGAATCAGAAAGATCAAAATCCCATTTTTTTTAAGCTAGACTACATTGGTAAAGAGTCCAGAAAGATGGGGTACTTTCTAAGCATAATAGAAAGGAAATAAATGTTATTGGCCACATATAACAGGCAGAGAATATAAAATCTCAGCCTATTCTATTCTGTTTTTAAAGTGTTTCAAAGAAGAAAGCAAAAAAGAGATTTAATTTAGTCAAATGATAGGCTTTTGGGTGCTGGATTTAAAATTGCTTTGCTTCTAAGTAGGTCACTGTGGGTGAGGGCAAGATTGCACAAAAGGCTCGGCTTATGCACTGGCTCATTTTCCATGTGATTTGTCTTTGTAAAAGCCACAATTTATTGAATACTTACTAAATGCATCATTTCATTTTCAACCTGTGGAATGAGAAACATTAGCCTCATTGTATAAACAAGAAGGGAGAGTTAAGCCATTTATTTAAGAGTTCTTAGGACGAATAATTGGAAATTCTTAGTATGAATAATTGGAAATTGAATCCAAATATTTCTGACTGCAGTGCTTCTCTCAGGTTTAATTATTTGAGTGATCTGCTCACTGGATTTCAGTGATTTGAATATGGTTTCCATTCTTTGGTATCTGCTCCAGGAAACTCCTACTTTGTACATGACTTTCTGTGCATGACTTATTTTCAGACATCCTTATTGTCTCTCAGTGTTTGAAGAAAACCAGCCAATTTTAGCAGTGTGTGGCCATTTACTACAAATAGTGCCGGTGGCTCAGAGAGTGGTTGTCATTGTTTTATGTGACTCTGAAGTTGTGATTCATCTGGGGATGACAAGACTGGGATCAAGTCCCTGCTGGCATGTGACAGGACAATGGCACAGCTAGGCACTTGCCATGCCTCTGCTGTGGGAAGTCCTTCCTTCAAACAGGAGGAAGGCAAGATGGCAAATCCAGATTGGAATTATCACAGGGGTTATGAATCACCTCCTAACCTCCTCTCTGCAGCAGTGCTGGTATAAAAACGAGGGGAATGTGTTATCACCTAACAATGGGCACCAGAATTCCATTAGAGAAAGGAAGTACATGTGTGGAAAATTAAGTTCAAAGGATGAGTCCCATGGGCTTCCAAGAAAAGGCACATGAGAACTAAGATGGCTCCAGGCAGGGAAAAAGGGGAAGAAATGCAAGAAATGCAGAGACTAGAGGGGAGAGTAGATTGGATCCGATTTCTGTGTGATGCTGCCAAAAAGTTCTTCAGAGAGGAGAAAGAAGCCACTTCTTTGGAATTGTGGTATATAGTGTGACACCCACTCTGTGACATCACACAAATTTCAAGTGAGTAGGAAATGTGGGTAGGAAGTTGATGTAAAATCAATAAAATTATTGATTTTTTTTCTGAATCAATGTGACAAACAATAGGAACCCTCAGTAAAAAATCTCGAGTCTAAGAGACAAAAGAGACCATAAGAAGAGGTATTCCCACTAAGATTGAAGAGGGATTTGTACTCCCACCACATGAAATTACACATACAATTGTGTCATAAGTCGTTTTGCTAAGATCTTGACAGTTGAGGTTTTAGCTAACATAGATTTTTTTTTATACCTTTTTCCCTCCACACACCCATAATTGAATGATTAAAGCATTCAAATGCATCCTGGACTTTCCAGATAGAGATAAGGAATTCTGGAAATGAGGGCTACCTAAGAAACTCGTCATACCAATTCCCACCTCTGGCTGTGTCATTCACAGATAACATCTTTGTTTCTGGCCAAGTGATGTATATAGAGAACCACTGCTCACTGGAAGATTCTCAAAAGTACAGCCTGCACAAGCTTTGTACTCAGAACTCAACATGGAGGTGAGTTACCTAGAACATCACTGCCTTGACCCCCTACTCATTGAGGATATTCGATAAGTAATGTAGCCGCAGGCGGATGTCATGAGCACACTACTCTCCCAGAAGCAATGTGGAAGGCAGGACTGGTTAGAGGTGGTTTTCAGGACTGTGAAGGGCTGCATGAGCTTATTTGAAGATTCTCAGTCAGTGGATCTTGGTAGACAGCGACTGGCAGGATAAATGAGGAAATAGTCTCAAGAATTTGCATTCCATGCACAGTGTTAGGACACACACACTGCAACAGAAAGTGAGTCTTAAGCTACTGATGCTTCCCCAAATGTGGTTACATTTATCAAAAAGTGTTTATATTTCTGAGCCAAGTGATGGGATAAATTGGCCCATCTCAGTCATGGATAGTGTGATGAGACCCAGTTTTCCTGACTTATCCCATCTCTTTGGTCAGAAATCAAAGAAATCTATGCTGTTTATTTTTCTTGATCTTGAATCGATACTGTGCAGAAATCCAGGCACAAGGAGAACAGTTAACCTATGGTAAATGAGTGAACTAAGGTTAGAACAGGCGGCTTCCAGGTTTTGTCTCAATATTCTCTTCTGCCTCAAGTAAAGATGGAATTGGACACTGAATCCAAAAATAATATTAGTGATTCAGTCTTAACTTAGAACTTTCCTCTTAAGTCAAATGACTATTCTTTTTTTGTAAAGCACTGGTCAAACATTATAATTTATTTCTGTCAATGGATTCTGAGTCATGTAATGCTTAAGTTTGGGGGACAAATAGAAAGTTTTACTATTTGCTATTTTTAATGTGTATTTATTTGTCAGCTCTTTTCCTATGCAACTAGACCAAGCAAACTCTTTGATGCTGCCCATGCCTGTTGGAAGTATGTTCTACTTCATGTACAAGATGGTAGATTATAATAGCATAAACAGGCAGGATATTTTACATGCAGGGGAATGCATAGGGGTAATAATCCAGTGCTCTTCCAGAAGGAAATAGTCTCCTGTCTTTGCATGATACTCATCCTACCATATGACTGCCAATCTCAACTTACAAGACAGCTTCTCTCCAGCATCAGTTGAGCTTTCCAGACAGGAAGCAACAAGGACAAGGGATTATAAGAATATCAGGAAAGAGAGATTTTCTCAGAGATCCCCAGAGACTCCCTCTTATATTTCATTAGTCTCTACTATGTCCTGCAAGGGAGCCTGGGAAATGTGGTGTTTAATTTGGCATTTATCAAACACAGTCTTTATGAGCAGAGGAATGAGATTATTACACATAGGTTTGTGGAAGTGAACATCAGAGATTGGCAGAATTTCAGGAGCAGTTTTCAGGGCACGTCCAGTCTTTAGCTTGGAAGTTTGAGCATTGTAACTCTTGCTTATTTTTTAACTCTAAGAAGTGTATTCATTTTCACAAACCATCACTGATCTACTAGTGTGGGTTTTGAAACTGGGGTATCTGGTGATTAATATTTTCTATGGTCAATGAACAACCAATTTTTCCTGTGAGGACATGATTCATATTCTTTCTCTTATTCTCTTTCTCTTTCTTGTGGTGCTGGGGATCAAACCCAGTGCCTCATGTATATTAGTTAAGTGCTCTACCATCTGAGCTATATTCCCAGCCCTATGTACTTTTTATTTGTTCTGCTCAAAACTAAAAGAGTTGAGAAGAAAGGGAGAGTAGATATTGGGATGACAACTGGATATGTCTGCCACCTCTGCTATGGCCTCATGCTGATGAGACTCTGCTTTGGATAAAATCAAATCTGTGAGGCAAAAAAGATGTATCATTCATTTAATATACCTTAATTAAGTACTTACAGTATCAGTGCTGCTGTTAAACATAAATAAGTCAAAGATAATGTATCTTCAAGGCACTCACATTGCCAGTGGAAAGATACAGAAAATGGGTATCTGTGACAATGAAGTAGGTGCTGTTTGGGTGACAAGCACAGGGCTTAGCATGAGAGCCTGCAAGAGGGGTGGTTACTTCCCCTATAGAACCAGGGCAGGCTTGTTGGAGAGGGGCATTGGTGAAAGAATAGTGAGAAGAGTTTCATGAAGATGACTTCAAATGCTTCCTTAGTTAAAGTGTAGATGTGTTCTTTCTTGACTGCGCTACTTAAAGGGCAAATGAAAGGGCTGATGTGGGAATTCTCTGAACTGATGTCTGAGATGGAATAGGAGTCAATAAATATTAATTGATGGACGCAATCAATATTTCTACAGGTGAGGCTATTGAGGCTTAAGAGGTATGTACATACCAGTGATCCCATATACACTAAATAACAGACCAGATCTCTAACCTAGGCCTCCTGACCCCAACGCTTGCCTGCTTCATGATTTGCCCTCCAGGATTGGGTTAAAAAATTGCAAGTAGTCCTAAAAAAATTCTATAAATACATTCTCTTTATGATGTATTTTGATAAATATTACATCTTAAATAAAGGCTCACTTTATGATTATAGACATATTACTCCCTCATAACAAGTTCAACTTAAGTTTTTAATATTTTAAGAAATGCTCAAAAATTTGTATCAATTCAAATGTGTTCACCCAAATGCAGTGGTTTGGGTTTAGTAGTTACTTTTTTCTTTCTTTTTGGAGAATGAAGCCTTATTTAGGGTATTTAGTTATACATTATTGATGTTTCATGGAAGGAAAAGAAGGTTATAATTTTATTGTAGTGCATTGAATTAACATGTATAATATTATCAGTTCTGTGTTTACAGTATCTGTAGTCTTTTGATTTTGCCCATGATAGTAACTTTTACTGTTTTCATCAGATAAACTTGATAAATAAAAATCAGAGGTTCAGATTTTGGAATAAGACTAAATTTGGCATAATGCCTTGGAATAAAATCAGAGACTGGTCACCCCTTTGGGAATTGGTACTAATCATAATTCTGTATTATTACTATTCACGATACCCAGGCTAGGTTAATGATATTTGATGGTTTCCTTATAAAAGTTAAAAAATTATGAAGAGAATTTATTTTTCACTAATAATTGTCCTTTCAGTTACTGAGAAGTCTCAAAATTCCCATATTTAAAAAAATATTTTATATCCTTATTGAAATAAATGAATCACAGCTTTTAGCAACGGATGAAAATGCATTAAATTGAAAGAAGTTTATCAATATTATCCATGCTGGGAAGGAAGATTTAACAGGGGCTAAACTGGTGGGCCATGACAAAGGGGTCAGAGTTAGTATAAAAAAGAGACCTGTTTAGTTTGTAACTATAGTAGAAAAATTTTTCATGACTCCTATAGCATCACTATTTTTACATTAGGAGTTGCTACATTTGTCATATGAAGCAGTTTGGTAAATGCTACATGCAAAAAGAGAAGAAATTCTCAAATTAGCACACACTGAGCTCTTACTGTGTGCTAGGTACTTTATGTGCTTCAGATCCAGTATACAGATGAAGGCATACTTATCCACCATGCTTATTCCCTTTGCACTTAATCCTACGTGTTTTTAGAGTTCTGATCTAGACAGGAAAACAATACATATGCAAAATAGTGTAATAGTGTATAATAATTCTAACTGAACTAGAAGAATCACTTCAGTAATTTCCTTAGGATGGTAGATAAGCAAGAAAAATTGTTCACTAGACTAAGAAGCATGAAAAAATAAGAGGGATCTATTTTCCTCCTCAAATACAATGAAAGTGATTATAAAAGTGAAAAAATAAAATATGAGTGGGGAAATAAAGAAAAAGAGAAGTTAGAAAGCCAACAAAATGATAGAAAACACTACAATATGATAATAACTCCCTATATAATCTTTTCTGATTAAATTCTTTGATGGATTTTTTGGGAGAAAACAGTTAAATTTTTTTTAAAGTTAGTTTTATTTTAAATAAGTTGAGTTATTGAGTAAACATTAATTCAGAATGTTATC
>PVLC010001977.1:20444-126620 GCA_004027655.1 Graphiurus murinus
TGTAATCCCAGCATTCGGGAGGCTGAGACCGGAGGATCCGGGTTCGCGGCCAGCCTCAGCTACCTAGTGAGGCACTCCACAACTTAGTGAGACTCGGTTTCAAAATAAAGAATAAAAAATAGGGCTGGGGGTATAGCTCGGAGGTAGAATGCCCCTGAGTTCAATCCCCAGTACCGCAAAAAAAAAAAAAAAAAAAAAATAAGAGATGAAAAAGGTGATATTACCACCAACAGTGTGGAAATACAGAGGATTGTCAGAAACTGCTTGGAAAAACTATATCCCCCAAAAATGTAAAATCTAGAAGAAACTGATAAATTTGTAGGCACATATATTTCCCCTAAATTGAATCAAAGAAGATATAGAAAACTTAAACCACCAATAGCAATCAAATAGAAAGAAACAGCAATATAGAGTTTACCATCAAACAAAAGCCCAAGACCAGATGGATTTCCAAGTGAATATTACAAAACATGTATAGAGGAGCTAGTCCCAATACTCCTCAAATTATTCCATGAAATAGAAAGAAACGGAAATCTCCCAAACACATTCTATGAAGCCAACATCACATTAATACCAAAGTCAAATAAAGACAGCTCAAGGAAAAAAGAAAAACAAAAAACAAAAAAACAACTTTCGGCCTATATCGCTGATGAACTTAGATATAAAACTGCTAGACAAAATACAAACAATGCACATTCAAAACCACATCAAGAAAATTATACACCATGACCTACTCAGTTTCAGCCTAAGGCAGGTTCAACATAAGAAAATCAATCCATGTAATTTATCACATAAAAAGAATCAAAGACAAAAATCACATGATAGTTTCAATGGACACTGAAAAAGCCTTTGATAAAATCCAACACCCATTCATGCTAACAGCACTGCAGAGAATCTGAACAGAAGGAACATACCTCAACATCATAGAGGCAATACACAATAGGCCCACAGCCAACATCATATTAAATGGGGAAAAACTTCAAGAGCTCCCTCTAAATACAGGACAAGATAATGTCCATGATCACCACTTCTATTCAATATAGTACTTGACACTCTAACAAGAGCAGTAGGTCAAGTAAAAGAAATCAAAAGGGTAAAAATATGGAAAGAAGAATTAAAACTACTCCTTTTTGCAGATGACATGATACTATACTTAGAAGACCCAACAAAGTCAATCAAAAACTTGTACAACTGATCAACAAATTCAGCAAAGTGTCTGGAAAAAAATAAATCTTAAAAAATTAGAAGTTTTCCTATATGCCAACCATAAATCCACTGGAAAAGAAATCGAGAAAACAATTCCAGTCATAATACCACCCCCCAAAATAAAATTATTAGGGATGAACCTAACCAAGGAGGTGGAAGAGCTCTGTAAGGAAAACTATAAAAAGTTGAAAGAAGAAATTGAAGACGACTTTAGAGAAGATGGAAATATCTTCCATGTTCTTGGATAGGCAGAATAATTATCATCAAAATGGCCATTCTCCCAAAAGTGGTCTACAGATTCAACGCGATACCCATTAAATTACCAAGGCCACTCTTCACAGACATACAAAAAGTAGTCCTTAAATTCATTTGGAACAACAAAAACCCAGAATAGCCAAAGTAGTTCTTAGCAACAAGAACAATGAAGGAGGCATCCCAATACTTGATTTCAAACTATATTACAAAGCCACAGTAATAAACACAGCATGGTATTGGCACTAAAAGAGATACATAAAACAATGGAGCAGAAAAGAGGATTCAGAAACAAACCCAAAGGCTTCTAGTTCATTGATTTTTGGCAAAGGAGTCGAAAGCACACAGTGGATAAAAGGATAGCCTCTTCAACAAATGGTGTTGGCAAAACTTATTAACCATACGCAGGAAAAGGGAAATAAACTCCACTTTCACCCTGCACAAGAGTCAGTTCAAGACCTGGACATCAGGCCAGAGACCTTGCAACTTCTTGAAGCGGGCATAGGGCCGACACATCAACACATAGGCACAGGTAAAAACTTTCTCAACAAGATCCCAAGGCACAAGCAACCCAAAGGAGGATCAATACACGAGATTGCATTAAACTGACGAACTTTTTTATAGTAAAGGAAACTACCAAGAACCTCAACAGAGAGCCCACAGAGTGGGAGATTTTTTCCAGCTACTCTTCTGATAGAGTACCAATATCCAGAGTATACAGAGAACTCAGAAACTCACAGCTAAGAAAACAAATAAACTAATCAACAAATTGGCAAAGGATCTAAATAGACAATTCATAAAGGAAGAAATACAAATAATTTTTAAAAATTAACATACATCTCCTGGTTATATTTGAACACTATTTAGAATGTTAGAAATTAGAAATAATGTTTCATTGAAATTTTAAAACCTTTTATCCTTTTATCAATTGTCCAATTTTTAAAGGGTTTTTTTGAGATTTAAACATATGTAATTATCCTGTTTCCATTCCCCACATTCCACTATGTTTTAAGGATCTGCTTTTCATGGCAAATTGCTAAAATTGGAAAACAACTCACTTTAGGGGACAAGTATCTGCTCATTATCCTGCACACCCAGCCTTTGAGAAGTGAGATTCCTCAACTCCAAACACTCAAAACATGTGTGTGTGTGCGTTTGTGTGTGTGTTTTATAGTTCAAGATACATACTGCATATTTTAATACTAACTTTATTCTTAACTGTTTTCTATTACAGACATAAAATTTATTTAAATACATATTAGAAGCAAATACTAAAATAAATAGCTAAAATACCTAAAAAACACACAAAGACCTAAGAAAGACCACACCAACAGAAGTGGGGGGGCACAATAAGTTCTGAGAAGCTGGGCCTCCAGGTGATGCTGCAGGACTCTGTGTGGCCACATCCATGTCCAGGCCCTGATTCCGCCTCCCGTCCCCACAGACCTGTGTGAAAGGACTTGCCCCATTTTGCTGGCTCTGGTAGTGTTCTGAACTTTGTACTAAACAACACTAGTTACATTCTATGTTTGCTATTGTGTTTTCAGAGTTGTTCATCCAAATACTAGGAATAGCTCTTCCATAATCTGTTCTTACTGCTGGGTAGTATTTCCTTGAGTAAAGGCGCCACAGTTCATGCAACCAATGTGCTGTGGATGGCTGCAGCTTCTGGTGTGGCACTTACACGGAGAGCTACTGGTAGAAATATTTCCTCTCAGTTGAGTGTGTCTTCGTGACAGAGCTGTGCCCTGGCATGCGATTGATTCTGAGGCCTGAAATTAAAAAAAAAAAAAAAAAAATCATAGGTCAAGAAAATTACCTGATTTCATCATAGATTTTCTGAGTGATATCTGGGTTCAATTTTTCTCTTGTGTTTCATCCCTCCTTTTATCAAAATTAATGTTTCTTTTGATATTGAACTTCATATTTTATATTAATGTACCTACACTGATACTCTTGTAAAGTGCTCAAAGACATTTATTTTTATTTGTTAAATACAGATTTTCATATTAGAAAATGTAGGGATTTACTGTGTTGAAGCAAAATGCACACAGCCTTAACAACCAGACTGACCATTCTGTCTTCTATATAGTACAAGTATACCATGTACTTTGGTTTCAGCCACTAATTGTGACTATCTTAGCAAAGCAATTGACAGTAACACTAAGAAATGCATATCATATTTCTCATGTGAAAACACACTTTGTACACTCTTGTCCATTCAGGAAACTATCTGGAAGAGGCTTCACCCCAGCACGAAACCAGAGACTTTGAATCCTGCCTGTTCATGTGCCAATACCACTAACCCAGCTTCCCAAACTACATTGTTGGGGTCTCTTGCTTTCCCCAAAACATGCACCTGTCAGAATGCTAAGTTGTTCCCTTTCCCCTTATTCCCGGAGGGACAGGACTGCCATCTTTCACAGGGACTTTGAGTGAAGAACTAATAACAACCACCCTTTTCTCCCTCATGCTGCCCCCTGATCCCTTTAACTGAAAGGGCAGCTCTCTGATCAGCAAGGAGTTGTTTTCCATATACAAATTGTTACACAGGTTTTGCAACATTTGACAGTTGCCCCTAGGAAGGACAGTAGGAGGCATTCGGCCACAGTCTGGTATGGTTTGAAAAAGGAAAGCATTTTCTTTGAGAACACAGACTCCAAAGTGCCACAACAAGTGCCTTGCAAATAGATTTCCCTGAACACTCAGTACTCTGTAACCTGGGGAGGGGTGTTTTATGCTGGAGGAATGTGGACCCCTTTTTCATTTCTGCAGACAAGGTCTGTTTGGACCATTTTGATTCAACGAACAAGAAATTCCATGTTTGAAAAATCATCCATGGAATTCTCCCTGGTGGCTCCCCAGGGATCTAGGGGACAAAGAAGCTGTGTGCTGATGTTGATCTGGAGACCAGGGACCATGAACCTCTGTGGCCCTGCCATCAGTGGTCCCTGGCCTCCTAGAGAAACTCACCCTGAGTGGAGAAGCCTGATTTGGTTCATCAAAAGCCAATAAGGTGGTGGGAAACACATCTGGAGACCTTGACCTTGGTTTTCTTCCTTTGTTGTATTGAAATTATCCAGACACTGCCCTTGCTCCAGGACAGTGGCTGGAGCCTACTATCGCTGTGTTCCTGAGACTGGAAAAGATCCCACATGACCACTTTTTTTGAGCCTTTCTTATGTCACACATGGAGCCTGTTGATTGTGGGTCCCACATTGCCTCTTCCTCAGGTGCGCATAGGTACTCACTGGAAGCCTCCTCTCGCTCACACTCCACCTACGTATTCTGCATTTGCTCCTGCTCCCAAAGCCATTTAGGAGCATGTGGACATGGTGCTCCAAGTCTGAGCCGGGCATGTTGACTTTCACATAAGATTCCAGCAGCTTGAGACCATTGATGTCCGGAGCCTGTTGGAAATCCTCCATGTGGACATCTAACCACATGACGAGAATTCTGTACATGTTCCTGTATGCAGGTGGGGAGAATTTAGAGGCCTGGCCACTCCTTTAATACAGATTTTAAAGCACCCCTGCGAGGCTGTTCTCCTGGGCATGCCTCCCTGTCCCTTAGAAGGCCTGCCAACCACAATCCAGTATATGGGAGCCAGTGTTTGCCATCCATCCTGAGCAAAGTTTTCTACCGCCTCAACCCATGTCAGACCCCATGCTGAAGTCAGTATCCCTTTCTTTTGATTCAAAATACTCACTTTTTCTCTTGTTCCTCTGGGGTGCCTTCCTCCTTGGAGCAGGTCAGGATGCGATCATATCTAGGGGAAGCCATGAGGGTGTCACATCTATTGTCACCTCTTATGATGTCTCTGATTACTGCCTGGCCAGCTCATAGACAGGGCCCGAAAGCAGGCATTTCCCACCTTATCACTGAATTATGCTAAGTGGCTGAAAATGTGCCAGCATCAGTAGACAGCTAAGATAATTCATGAAAGAAGTGTTCCAGTTGCCTTTCAGATACTTCAGGGGACCTGTGTGTGTCAACCACCAGTCCCAAAGACCTTTCTGTCTCCATTCAGGTTGGACATCCCCGTGATGAGTTCTGGAACAAGCATCATGAATGAAAAGAGTGTTTTGCAAGAACTGAAGGTAAGTGCAGCCCCTGGCAGAGAACTTCTTGATGGCAAAGAAAAAAGTCACACCCAGAAGTGCACTGCACTCGGAAGCCCACTCCCCAGGGCCAAGCTGCGACAGTGTGTTCAGGACTCATCTCCTGTCTTATGAGGGTGGTGCACTTAGTACCCTAGTTTCTACCCAGGTCACTGACATGAGAGAGGTGCATGGCATTGATAAGGACAGTCTAGATGGTAAAAGCCCTTTGTGCTCCGTGGAGTGAACTCACCTTGTGAACAACAATTCTACTAACTCCTTGGTGCAGCCATCATTGTGGTAGAGAGAAAGGAATGGAAAGACAAAACTAGGGTCCTTGCTCAGCACTGATGTGAATAAGCACTGTACTAGTTTTCCTGGTTTCGGACTCTCTTCCTGGCAGGGATCCGGCACCACCAGGGGAAGTTCATTTGGATCCTGTATTGAGAAAGGGGGAAACATTCACACTTGGAAACTGTAGCCAACTGTAAACTCCAACATTGCCCTACTCTGAAGGGAAACATCAAAGAAAGATTTGCCTACATGTTCTGCTTTAGATTTCCAATATCTCTCCACCACACAGAGGGATTTGGCCAGTTTCAGAAGTCAGACTTGGACACAGGGTCTGGATCCCCTTGAGGATAGGTTTGGGAAACTCTCTGTCCATTGCTGCTTCTCACTCTCTCTATCTGCCTTGCCAGTCTGGATTTGATACCTGATTTTCTTCATCCCTCATACCCTATAGCTCTGCAGCCATGAGGAAGCCTACCATCGACTGACCTCTGAATTCAGATGCCTGGAAACCAGTGAGACATAAATGTTTCTTCCTTTTTAGGTACGGTAATCCTGGTCACAAAAGCTGACTGAAACCCACATATTCTTCACACACACACACACACACACACACACACACACACACACACACACACACTGGCTCACACAATGCTGTGGGTCCAGGACTGTCTGTGACAAGACCATAGGGATGGGAGGGGCTTTGCTAGACCTGTCCTGGGCTGACCCGCTTATGTTGAGCTGAACTAGCAGGAGTTCCGCTCAACCTAAGCAGAGTATGAGGGAAGGAAGCAACCAGGCAGTGGTCCAGAGGTTCAAGATCACCATGGCTGTGAAGGAGAGGACACAGTCACCCTGAGGGAAGGTAGCGATGGTCCCATGTCCAGTGTCAAAGGGAAATGTTGGTGTTGAGGTGAAGAAACTCACCTGGGCACATGGATTGCAGTGACAGAGCTAGGATTCAGAAGGAACATGGGCTCTGGGTGAGTGAAAGACAGGTCTGGGCAGAAATGAAAGAAGGAAGGCCCCATGCTCTCCCCACTGAGCTGAGCCTCTCACCTTGTCTGTCGCGAACTGCTCTGGCACCAGGCATAGCTGAGTCCTCCAACCATGAGGCTTCTCCGTAGACACAGGGGGAGCCTGGCAGGGCCCTAGTCTTGGAGGACGCGATAGGGCGGACTCCAACCTTGGATTCCATTGCAGCACCAGTTCTGGTTTTTGAGCACGTGTCACAGCTGGCTTTATTTCTACACCTTGTACCCTGGTAGCCACTGGAGCCGGCCCTTGCTCCAGGACAGGCGCTGGAGCTGACTGGCGATGTGTTCCTGAATCTGGAAAAGATCCCACATGACCACCTTCCCAGAGCCTTTCTTATATCCCACCTGTTTATTGTGGGTCCCACACTCCCACTTCCTCAGGTGCACATAGGTACTCACTTGAAGCCTCCTCACTCTCAAACTCCACCTCAGGAGACTCCACATCCTCCTTCTTCCTGGGCTGCTCCAGGAGCAGGTAGACACGATGCTCCAGGTCCAAGACACTCAGTTTGACTTGCACATAAGCCTCCAGCATCTTGAGACCATGGCTGTTGGGAGACTGATAGAAGTTCTCCGCGTGTACCTGTATCCAAATCTCCAGTACTGTGTACATGCCCCTGTATGCAGGTGGGGAGATTTTAGAGGTCTGGCCACTCCTTTCATACAGATTTCAAAGCACCCCTGTGAGGCTGTTCTCCTGGGCCTGCCTCCCTCTCCCTTAAAAGGCCTGCCAGCAACTATCCAATATATGGGACCCAGGGTTGGACATCCATCCTGAGCAAAGTTCTCTATCACCTCAACCCATGTTGGACCCCATGCTGAAGTCAGTATCCCTTTTTTTTTTTGATGCAAAACACTCATTTTTTCAATTGTTCCTCTGGGGTGCCTTCCTCCTTGGAGCAGGTCAGGATGCGTCCATATCTAGGGGAAGCTGTGAGGGTGTCACATCTACTGTCACTTCTTAGGATGTCTCTGATTACTGCCTGGCCAGCTCATGGGCAGGGCCTGATAGCAGGCATTCTCCAACCTTATCACTGAATTATGCTAAATGCCTGAAAATGTGCCAGCACACAGTAGGCACCCAAGATAAGTTCATGAAAAAAGTGTTCCAGTTGCCTTTCAGATACTTCAGGGGTCCTGTGTGTCCCAACCGCCATTCCAAAAATCTTTTTTGTCTCCATTCAGGTCGGATATCCCCGGGACGAGTTCTGGAACATGCATCATGAATGGAAAGAGTGTTTTGCAAGAACTGAAGGTAAGTGCAGCCCCGGGAAGAGGACTTCTTGATGGCAAAGAAAAAAGTCACACACAGAGTTGCACAGCACATGGGAAGCCCACTCCCCAGGGCCAGGCTGCGACAATGTGTCCAGGACTCATCTCCTGTCTTATGAGGGTGGTGCACTTAGTATGCTAGTTTTTACCCAGGTCACTGACATGAGAGAGGTGCATGGCATTGATAAGGACAGTCAAGATGGTAAAACCCCTTTGTGCTCCAAGGAGTGGGCTCACCTTGTAAATAACAATTCCAGCAATTCTTGTTGCAGGCATATCTGTGGTAGATATACAGGAATGGAAAGACAAAACTAGGATCTCTGCTCAGCAGTGATGTCAACAGGGACTGTACTAGGTTTCCTGCTGTGGAGCTCCCTTCCACAGAGGAATCTGGCACCACCAGAGGAAGTTCATTTGGCTCCTGTATTGAGAAAAGAGGGAAAGTTCACACATGGAAATAATAGCCGACTACAAACTCCAACATTGCCCTACTGTGAAGTGGAACATCAGAGAATGACTTTCCAATATCCCTCCAACACCGAGTTATACTTGGCCAGTTTCAGAAGCTGACTTGGACACAGGGTCTGGATCCCCTTGCGGATAGGCTTGGGGACACTCTCTGTCTATTGCTGCTTCTCACTCTCTCTATCTGCCCCTGCCAGTCCTGAGTTGATACCTGATTTTCTTCATCCCTCATGCCCTAAACTCTGCAGCCATGATGCAGCCTACATTGACTGACCTCTGAACTCAGATGCCTGGAAACCAGTGAGGCATAAATGTTTCTTCCTTTTTAGGGACGGGTGTCCTGGTCACAAAAGCTAAATGAAACCCACATATTCTTCACACACACACATACACACACATACACATACACACATACACACACACACACACACACACACACACACACACACACACACACACAAACACAATGGCGTGGGTCCAGGCCTGTCTTTGGAAAGACCAGAGGGACAGAGGGATGGAATGGGTTTTGCTAGACCTGTCCGGGGCTGACCTGCTTAGTTTGAGCTGAACCAGCAGGAGTTCCGCTCAACCTAAGCAGACTAGAAGGGAAGGAAGCAACCAGGCAGTGGTCCAGAGGTTCAAGATCATCATGGCTGTGAAGGAGAGGACACAGTCACCCTGAGGGAAGGTAGGGATGGTCCCATGTCCAGTGGCAAAGGAAATGTTGGTGTTGAGGTGAAGAAACTTGCCCTGGGCACATGGTTTGCAGTGACAGAGCTAGGATTCAGAAGGAACATGGGCTCTGGGTGAGTGAAAGACAGGTCTGGGCAGAAAATGAAAGAAGGGAGGCCCCGTGCTCTCCTGCCCAAGCTGAGCCTCTCACCATGTTCATGAACAGCTCCACCACCAGGCTTTGCCGTGTCTTCCAGACCTGAGGCTTCACCGTAACAGGGGATATCCTGCAGGTCTCTTCTCTTGGAAGAAGTGCTATGGATAGCTCTGGCTCTGGAGGTGTCACAGTTGGCTTAGATTCCACACCTGGCTCCTCTACAGGCACTGGAGCCTTCTCTTGCTCCCGGACATCAGCTGGAGGTGACTCTGCTTGTGTTGCTGGTGCTGGAAAATATTCCACAAGACCACCTTCCCTGAGCCTTTCTTATGTCTCTGAACTCCCCTGGTCCCTCAGAGACCCCCGTCCCTTAGCCCACAACAGGGTGAATTAGAAAATGGAGGGACATCGCTTGATGGCTCCCAACTCTGTCCTTGTACACAGCTCCATGTCACACATGGAGCCTCTTTATTGTGGGTCCCAAACTGTCCCATTCTTAGGTACACATAGGTACTCACTGGAGGCCTCCTCAGTTTCAGAATCAGCCTCACCAGGCCCACATCTTCCAGCTCCAAGAGATGACATAGGAGCTTGTGGACACGGTGCTCCAGGTCTGAGCCTGGCATATTCTGTTGCACATAAGCCTCCAGCAGCTTGAGGCTGTTGATATCTGGAGAATGTTTATACTTCTCGGTGTGCACCTCTATCCACATCTCCAATACTTTGTACATGTCCCTGTAAGCAGGTGGGGACAATTTAGTGGCCTGGCCACTCCTTTCATACAGATGTCAAAGCACCCCTGTGAGCCTGTTCTCCTGGGCCTGCCTCCCTCTCTGTCCCTTAGAAAGACTGCATGCACCCATCCAATATTTAGGAGCCAGTGTTTGCCATCCATCCTGAGTCAAGTTCTATACTTCCCCAACCCATGTGGGACCCCAGACTGCAGACAGTATCCATTCCTTTTGACCCAAAACACTCACATTTTCAACTGTTCCTCTTGTCCACCTGCCTCTGTGGAGCAGGGCACCATGTAACCATATCTAGGGAAAGCCAAGAGGGTATCACATCTACTGGACCTTCTTAGGATATCTCTAATTACTGACTGGACCACTGATGGACACGGCCTGAATGCCAGCATTTTCCCTACTTATCACTGAATTATGCTAAGTGTCTGCAAATGTGCTATCACACAGGAGGCACCTAATATGTGCTCCAGTTGCTTTTCAGTTATTAGAGGGATCCTGGGTGTCCCAACTGCCAGACCCAAAGTCCTTTTTTTGCCTCCATTCAGGTTGGATATCCCCCTGAACAATTCTGGAACATGCATCAAGAATTGAAAGAGTTTTTTGCAAGAACTTAAGGTAAGTGCAGCTCCTGGCAGAAAACTTCTTGATGGCAAAGACAAAGGTCACATGCAGAAACACTCAGTACTGGGAAGCCCACTCCCCATGGCCAGGCTGTGACAGTGTGTCCAGGAATCATCTCTTGTTTTATGAGGGTGGTGCACTCAGTACCCTAGTTTCTACAAACATCTCACTGAAATGGGAGAAGTGCAGGGATTTGCTAAGGACAGTCAAACTGGTAAAAAACCCTGGGCTCAGAGGAGGGGGCTCACCTGATGAACATCAATTCCAGCACCTTTTGTGTGCTGCCATATCTGGGGTAGGTGTGCAGGAATGCAGGGACAAAATGACGGTCCCTGCTCAACCCTGATGGCAACAGGGAGTGCGCTAGCTTTCCTGGTGCAGAGCTCCCCACCCTGCAGGAATCAGGCACCATCAGGGGACATTCATTTGGATCCTGTATTGAGAAAGGAGGGGACATTCAAACATGGAAACAGTAGCTGACTGCAAACTGAAATATTGCCCTATCATGAAGGAATCATCAAAGAATGATTTGCCTACATATTCTTCTTTAGATTTCTAATATCCCTCTACCACACAGAAGGATATTTGGCCAGTTTCAGAAGTCTGAGTTGGACACAGGGTCTGGATCCTTTGTTGATAGGCTTGGGGACACTACCTGTCCAGTGCTGCTTCTCACTCTATCTCTCTGACCCTGCCAGTCCAGAGTTGATACCTGATTTACTTTGTCCCTCATGACTTAAAGTTCTGCAGGCATGAGGCAGCCAACCATGGACTGACCTCTGAACTCAGGTGGGCGGAAACCAGTGAGACTTCAATGTTTCTCCCTTTAAGTTGGGCTTTTTAGGTACTGTTGTCCTGGTGACAATAGCTGACTGAAAACTAGATATTCACACAAACACACACACACACACACACACACACACACACACACACACACATACACACACAATACTGTGTGTCCAGGGCTGTCCATGGCAAGACCAGAGGGATGGGATGGGCTTTGCTAGACCTGTCCTAGGCTGACCCGTGCCACATTTGAAGTCCTCCTGAAAAATCTCCACAGGCTTTGGGGCCAGGGTCTGACCCAGTGTCTCCAACACCTCGATTTCTTGTGGCCTGAGCCTCGATGAATTGGGAGACAACATCTAAACATCTTTCTCTACCCAGTATCAACTGAGCAGTGATCCAACTCTCTCTTGTTGCCTGGACACCAGGGTTCCAATTCTGTTTGGTCCTCCTTCAAGGAAGTGAGGT
This sequence comes from Graphiurus murinus, assembly GCA_004027655.1. Classification (NCBI taxonomy): domain Eukaryota; kingdom Metazoa; phylum Chordata; class Mammalia; order Rodentia; family Gliridae; genus Graphiurus; species Graphiurus murinus. Next base: position 32,518 of record PVLC010001977.1, read on the forward strand.
CACTTCCTGTAGTCCAAAGGACTGGACATCTTCCTCATGAAGACCAGTAAACAAGCCACATGGGCTCTGAACTGCTCTCTGTCCCCATGCTATGTGGACAACTGGACTGGGCACAGTTATATATACACATGTCCCACACGTCTCTCCAGCCCGGGGTGCTTCCCATGCTAAGCATTGAGGAATCAGAACTTGGGTCAAAGCCACATCCTCATTTATTCTAGGAGTGTGAGCCTGGACAAGGTTACTATTCCTCTTGGGCCTCCCCAGTTTCCCCTGCTCCTTGGGGTCCCCCTAATGTTTACTTTGTATGGAAAGTATTAGGTCTCCATTTATCACTGTATTTCCTGTCCAATCTGAGACCTAGGTCACATAGTAAGAGGGAGACATTTTTCCCATTTACATCAAGAGCAGCCACTTAAATGTCTTTGGACACTTTATTACAATCAACCACAGGTGGCAATTTAATTAATCACAATCCCTGGCATGCCAAGCATTACTGATTTCTCATTTCCCATTGGCAAGAAGCTCAGTATGTCGTGTAAGTCCAAGGATACAACTAGACCAATCCATTAATCTCAGTTTGAGTTTTGGTTTCCTGGGAATATGTTTGATATCAATGTAGTATCAGACTCAGAGTCTGGTTAGGAACAGAGAAATTATAGTAGTAAATATGGCAACAGAAAAAATAGTATATTAAAAATAAAGAGATGTTATAAAATTGAAAGATCAAATTAGAATGCTAAGGTACAATGGAGTTATACCCTTAAGGCTTGAGGCATACAGAGGAGGGGTTAGAGTTTCAGAGAAATTTAGAAACAATACCCTAGGGAATAGACTCCAAGAAAAGGGTGCCATGAAATTGCAACCAAGAGGGCAAAAGCTTAGAGGAAGAGCTTGCCTGAGCTGAGCTCCAAACTAAAGAGGAGTCACTGTTTGCCTGCTCTTGGTATTTCAGATCAGAGGTTGGATACAAGAGCATTTGGGTTCAAACCTCTGTGTATGGGCCATCCCTCAGGAAGCTCTAGTAACTCTCAAGGAGCAAAATGATGTTGTTTTTTGGAGGACCAGAATTACCAGAGACTGGGGCTGACAGTGACTGCTTGGTGAAGCCATTTTGGGAGTGGGGCTGGAGTGATGGGAGAAGAGCAGACAAAGGAAGGAACATGCACACTCCTCTCTGTTCTGCCTCCCAGTTTCAATCTAGTTCCAGAGACTGGTGGAAAAAGAGACAAATGTAGTTTTCAGTATTCTAACTTCACAATCATAGAGTATAGTTAAATTGACTAGAGGTGTGTAATGATCACTTAAGATAGCAATATAGCTCTTAAATTATATGTGTATATAAAAATAAAATAGGATCAATCAGTTCAAGCTGAGGGAAATATATAGAGAATGAGTGAGGTTGGGATGTGATGGAGAGATAGTGACCATAAAGTATTAATATAATGTATGTATACATAAGATGGAAGTAAATATATGTATGAGAAATATTTAATGCTCTCTGAATTTAGTGAAGGAAAATCTGTGGTATGTATCCATGTGCACGTGCACATGTGTGTGTGTGTGTGTGTGTGTGTGTGTGTGTGTGTGTGTGTCTGGGCTTTTGCCTCTCCCAATAATTGAGACTTGTGTTTAAATAGAAAGTTCAATGTATATTTCCCTTAAATGACTTATATCCTTGATATTTTGAAAATTGCTTTTATTGAGTTAAGTATAATGTGCTGTAATAATAGCAAATCATAATAAAAGAAGATATCAAATTCAACATAGATGTAAAACAAAAACTATGAGATAATGAGAGCTCATTGGGAAACCCATATGACAGCCTTTCCTTATTCCAGCAGGATCCAACTTTTATAATAAGCATATTAGATCTCAAATGTAATAAGCTATTCACTTTATCTTCACAATAATAAAAGAGGAAATCCATTGAAATTCCAACTGAGTGTGTTCTTGCTTTTGGGGTGGAGGATCATACAAATATCCTGTTAATTGTAAAACCTTTTTATGTAAACAATGGTTCCATTCTCTTTGTACAGAAAATGAAAGAAAACAGAGGTATCTTTCTTGAGTGAAGTCCTATATGTTACTTCAGTCTTTGGAATTAAGAAGGAGGAAGGGAGTCATTCTGAACATGATTTCAAGAAGATAAATGGAATTAAGGAATAAGGAAAAGCTAAGCTTTGTGGATCAGCTGTAAATCAACAGGAACAATTCTATTCTGAATTTCACTCAAGCTGTTGAGTCAATGAATAGTTGCCCTGGTTGTTGTCAAGTAGTCTTAAGCAATTAGGAGAGAGGGCCATTGAAGTTTGCTAGATGTACAAGCAAAGCATTTTGCTGATTATCCTTGGCAGGCTTAAAAAATCTGCTGTAACACTTGGAAGTCATGCATATTTTTCAAAATTTAGCATCTCAAGAAATTCTCTGAATGATGATCAAGTTCAGGGACCCTGGTAAAAAACAATGTAGAAGGAAACAAATTGCTCTATAAAGAACTGAGCTATAAAACCGCAAATAGTTCCCTGAGGTTAAATAGCATATTCTTTTTAAGGTCTTTTTTATCACTATCTTTTTAAATTGACACAGAGTAATTGTACGTGTTTATGGGACACTGTGGCATTTCAATACACATATACAATGTGTAATAATCAGATCAGAGTAATAGGAGTATCTATCACCTCAGACACATATTATTCCTTTGTGTTAGGAATATTCAAAATGTTTTCCCTTAGCTATTTTGAAATTTTCAATTAATTGTTGTCAACCATACTTGTTGTGAAATAAAAATCATTAGTCCTCAAGATAGTGATCACTTTAGAAAGATTACTGAAAAAAGCAATGACAGGCCAAGCTTCTACTGTGGGGTTCCTCATTCTTGAAAACCTGGAAAAATTAGCAAGTTTAACAACAACAATGATGATGATGACGATGATGACAACAAAAAGTGGGGGGAGAGAAGAGTTCTCATTTTCATCTTGATTTGCCCTTAATGCCAGTTTTCCAGTGGCAAGATTTTTGATGTTGTTGTTTGTAAGGAAAAAAAAAAATGAATAGTTGCCATTTTCCTGCCCATGTAGGATTCCTTGAAAAAGGATGAATGAGGAACCACACAAAGAGGTTAGGATCAGTCAGCAAATTTGAGTATGATTTGGGATTTGGCTGCAAAATAATTATATGTTCCAGAGTCCTCGGTGGGAACCAGCTTTATAAGTTCTCATGTTTATCAGGGCTCTTCTGCCAAAAATGAAAAATTTCTAGCTACTGTTCTGGAAGCCAATTGAGTGGGAAACTTCCGTCAAAGCAAAATTCCAGGGCTCTGACAACCTCCTTTCTATGGCTGCCTCACTCTTTCTTGCTAACAGTCACTTGCCAGAAGGAGCTCAAGTGCACTGAAGGTCAGCCAAGATGCTCACACCAGGGATTCAGAGATGATGAGACACAGCCCCTGCCCTCATAGCACTCTCAGTCTTCTCAGTGGCGACAGAGACTCTGCAATTAAGTAAGAGCTCAAATAAAGGTGATCCCAGGTTACTACGAGCACACAGTGGGCAAGCGAGAATGCACGAGACAGGGGAAAGCAAGTCAAAGAAGATTCTGGAAGATGTGCAGTCTGAGGCTTGAACTATGAATAAGGACTTGTGATATAGGCAAAGAAGGAATAACACTATTTGTTTCATGCACAGAGCTGACATGCATGAGTCTGTATTGTGTTAGAGGCATATGCTAAGTGGTTAGCAGTACCCAGTACCACCTTTAACGCCCTCAACATCACTATGAGATTGCTGCTATCCAGTATTCTCCATTTTATGAATACAAAACATTATCAAACATGTACCACTTCATGGATATGGAAATTGAATCTCAGAGAGACTAGGTGGTAGTAGATATGACATTTAGAGAGAAAAAACCCTCAAGAATATCTAGACATTTTGGGGATTTTTAAAATATACTTGTGTATATATATATATATATAGTTTTTGTAGATTATCATACCTATAAATGTTTTGTAGTACATATTTCTTGGCCCAAGTTTGTATTGGTCCATGTAAAGAAGGAATGTTATTTTTGTTTTCTCTAACTAGGGCTTATTAGGAAGCCCTTTCCTGGAATCTGAAACTATTACTACTTAGCAAGAGTATTAACCACTCAGAACTGTGTTGCTAGTGTACATTTCCAGAATTGGCCTTCACATCTCCAAGCCTAGTTGGTGAGAGCCACAAAGGGAAGTAAAATAAACATTGTCCTTGCTGTCCTGGGGCTTATAGCTCAGTAATGGAGGTAGAATTAACCACTTACCAATGACATTGAAGGTGCATTCTTAACTGCTATGTGTATTGCAAAGGGGAAGTTCCAATAATTATAAGAGCTTGTAAAGTGGGGAATTCACCCAGACAGGAAGAGAAATCCTATCCTCACCATCAATTCAAGCAGCAGGAGCAATCTTGGTAACCATCTGTATCTCAGAGAAAGGTTCTTCCTTTGGGGTCTCAAACTACCCATGTCACTGCTGATATAAACCATGCATGAGGGAGAACATTACCAAAAGGGCTCATCTGCAACCAACTCCAATGCCAACTGGCGAGACTTCTCTTCTGTGTGCATCATTGGCAGGAATTTATTATATTGTTAGGACAGACAATATATATCAGCCCATAGATTAGTTTTTGGAAAAAGACAATATTTTTAGTTTTGTTCAGCCTACACTGCCTAATGGGAACCTTAATATCTTCAGAACATTTTCGCAAAGCAAGGACCTAGGAAAATTCACATTACATGAATTGAATTCAAGAACTTTCTTGTTATTAAGGTTACTTGGCGTTTTTCATAATAGGCCCTTCATTTCCCTCAAAATGAGCTGCATAAAATGAGGCTAATTTTAGTATAAATCTTCTCTGTGTGGTAACAATATTCTAAAATAAAAATTACAGAAAGAATATAAATTTATTTTTCTGTTTTGAAATTTTCTCTACAAATATATCTGGATTTTAGACTTATGTACAGTAATTCAGAACAGTTTTCCTAAAAGTATTGTTTTTCCTTGTTTGCTATTTTTTCACATTATGGGAATATATGTGTGTGTGTGTGTGTGTGTGTGTGTGTGTGTGTGTGTGTGCGCCCTCAAATTCATATGTTAAAGTCCTAATTCCAAGCACTTCAAAATGTGACTATATTTGGAGATAGTGTCTTTAAAGAAGTATTTAAGTTAAAATGAGGTCAGTAGTGTGGGCCATAACTCACTACAACTTTTTTATAAGATGTGGTGGGGCATACCTGTAATCTCAGTTGCTCTGGAGGCTGAGGCAGAAGGATGGCAAATTCAAAGTTAGTCTGGGCAAATTAGTGATGGCTTGGCTCAAAATGAATTTTAAAAGGCTGGGGATGTAGCTCAGTGGTAGAGCACATGACTATCATGCACAAAGCCCTGAGTTTGATCCTCTGTATAACACACACACACACACACACACACACACACACACACACACTCACCACACAAATACACACACACAGCAGTTCGGACACATACATTATACAGGGGAAACCATTTAAAGGCATAGGGAAAAGCCATCTATCTAGAAACCATGAAGAGAGGACTCAGAAGAAAGCAACTATTCTATTACCTAGGTCCTGGACTTCTATAGTCTAGAACTATGAGGAATATAAATAATTTCTGTTGTTTAAATTGTCCAATCTGTGTTCTGTGGTATTTGTTATGACATCCACAGGAAGATAATACATCCCATAAGAAACAAATAATTTAAGACTGATTCTAATTGGGTAGGAAAAGGAATTTGGGAGCCCACTTTGCCTTGTTAATTTTGTAATTTTGCAATACTGTCTCTGTTATGTTATCTGGGTATGAATACTCTCTCTTTAAACAATGAACATGAGCCTTGCTGGTGACACAGTTATTTTCATTTTGCTTTCAATGTGTGACACAGTCTGTGGTAATTGGGTTTAGTTATCCCTCCATTTTCTCTGGACAAAATCTAGAATAGGACATTTGCCATATCCAATATTTAATATGATATCGGTAGAGACACCAACCCCAAAAGACTACATTGCAGGAAAACACACACACACACACACACACACACACACACACACACACACACACACACCAAAACTAAAATTCAGCATAAAATGAAGAGCCACAGGCATAAAAAATGAACAGACGTGCTCTGAGGAAAGCCATGGGCACTCCTCGATTTCAGGTGAAGCCCTAAAGCATGATGCTAGTTATTCAACATCTCTCTGAGAGCTGTGGATATTCCCATGAGAGAAAAGTCTGGGTGTCCCGACGATTTACCTCAGGCATCCCTCAAATATTAAGTTGTCCTGCGTTAAAAGTGGAATTTAAGTTAGAAAAACTGAACCAGTGTTGAGTTTTCAGGAATGCAAGTGTAACTCTTAAAGCCAGGCCCCACGTTGTGAGAACTGGAGACACTGTCTTCCCCGTATGACCAACTAGGGTCTATTCTCCAAATTTTGCTCAGTCTGTAAGCATGATTTCATCACAGGTCTTTCTGGCACAGTCCCAGAGAGGTTCTTTCCAGTCACTCCTGTGAAGTCAACCTTTAAGGTCTGCTCTTCCACCCAGAATGCCTCTGGGAAGTGGTGAAATTAGTGACCACCGCACATACAATTAAGGGGGGAAGGTCCTGAGGTCTAGGAATGTCTCACACTAACAAGAATGTATTGTTGGCCTGGGGCAACCAGTGAGGAAAGCCTGGAGCCTGGGCTTAACTAGAACCACCATTTTTTTGTGTGTGTGTGATACTGGGGATTGAACTCAGGGGCATTCTACCTCTGAGCTATAATCCAAGTCCTATTTTTTATTCTTAATTTTGAAACAGGGTCTCACTAAATTGCAGAGTGCCTCACTAGGTAGCTGAGGCTGGATGCAAACCCAGATCCTCCCTCCGGTCTCAGCCTTCCAAATGCTGGGATTACAAGCGTGTGCCACCACGCCCGGCCTTAGAACCACCATTTAATGATTGAAGTTAGAGGGACTTAAATCTAAAACGGGATCTGATAAAGAGTGGCAAGAGAAAAACAAATTAAGAAAGAAGGCTAGTGCAATGGGGGTCATGGAAACCAAGGGACAGAGAGTTCTAAGAAGTAGAATTGGTCATAGTGGAACGTTCTTTTGATGGGTCATTTAGAGGATTACTATACATTCATTTGTTCAGTGACATGGAGATCATCAATAACCTTATGTTTTATGTTTTTATCGATGCATTGCAGTTTCACAGTGATAGGGAAATACATGCACACGGCACTTGGTGAGCTTCCTCTTGGCTTCCTCGACACGCCCTCCCCTCCCCCATCCATGGTTTTCATATTGGCATTGAATATTTCACATATGTGGAGTTACAGTGGAGAGAGCATGTAGTGGTATCATGGGAGGTCAGGGAACAAGGAAGAGGTGAGGGAGCGAGAAACTCATTTTAAAAGTTTGTCTGGGAAGAGACGGGGTGAGAGAGGGAAGGACCTGAATTAATTCACCACTACCACAAACATCTTTGCTTCCAATGCTGAGCTTCTAAGTTCTATTTTTACATTCTCTACTTCATAAAACACATAGGTTTAGATTTCAGGTTGTTAAAAGAGATAACTTGGGGTTTCGCTCAGAGCATTGTCCTGGTTCCCTAATACCAGTGAAAGCCCACATAAGCAACCTGTCTCATGTAATAAGTCCTATTATCCTTATGTGACACAGCCAGGCTGCTGTAGAAAGGTTTCAAAGATGAAAAGATACCATTCTATACATGCCTAAGGGGCTTGATTTTTATAAACAAAAGCACAGCTTTGGAAAACATCTTAATATAAGCAAATTATGTCTGTTAATGTAGCTGCATTCAAAATTAATAGATTCACTCTTTCATATGGTAAACCACAAGAATGGTTCAATTTCAATAGTAGCTTATTTCATTAATTGAAGCTTTTTATTTCATCAGCATCAATGCACTTACCCTGATGCTAGAATAAGCACAGACTACCCGAAACATATATTTGTTATTTTTCTAAATCCTTCCTCTCTAAGGCCCTCTTTATTCTTATTGAGTGATCTTCATTTGGCAAAATGTTGCAGTCACTTGTCACTTTCTGTCATTTAACATCTAATGAAGGAGGCAGGCAGGTTGCTAATGCAAATGGACCCCCTAATCAGGCTAAGAAAACAATTTTTTTATTTTTTATAATAATTGGTGCATTGTAATCATACATCTTTGTTAGGTACAAGCTGATAAAGGCATATATGCACACATTTCTCATTTAACCCCTTCCCCAATTCCCACCCCACTTCCTCGCACTCCCTTCTCAAGTTCAGTTTAGTGATTGACTTTGATATGTTCATCAAAGTACATCATATGCATTAGGGTGTCCCCCCTCACACTCCCTCATCCATCCCCTTCAGTTAAGTCAACTTCTTTGCTTATTGAGGGTTTCTCCTTTTTCATCTGGAGACCCTCTTATGCCCCATCTTCTCTCTAGCATCCGCATATTAGGGAGAACATATGCTTTTTTACTCTTTGTTACTGACTAATCTCACTTAACATAATGTTTTCCAGTTGCATCCATTTCCCTGCAAATAACATGATTTTGTTCTTCTTTATGGCTGAGTAAAATTCCATTGTGTACATATCCCATAGTTTCGTAATCCATTCATCTGTCAATGGACATCTTGGTTGTTTCCATAGTTTAGCAATTGTGAATTGTGCAGCTATAAACATAGATACATATGCGTCGGTCTGATAGTTTGGTTTCCATTCTTTTGGGCAGATACCCAGAAGTGGTATTGCTGGATCATATGGTAGGTTAATTCCCATTTGTCTGAGGATCCTCCATATTGTTTTCCAAAGTGGTTGCACTAATTTGCAGTCCTACCAACAATGTATTAGTGTTCCCACTTCTCCACACCCTAGCCAGCATTTGTTGTTGTTCGTGTTTTTTATGATTGCCATTCTGATTGGAGTAGGGTGAAATCTCAAGGTAGTTTTTTTTTATTTTTTATTATTTTATTATTTATATAATAATTGGTGCATTGTAATCATACATCTTTGTTAGGTACAAGCTGATAAAGGCATATATGCACACATTTCTCATTTAACCCCTTCTCCAATTCCCACCCCACTCCCTCACCCTCCCTCCTTCTCAAGTTCAGTTTAGTGATTGACCTTGATATATTTGTGAAAGTACATCGTGTGCATTAGGGTGTCCCCCCTGCCTCTGGTCCATCCCCTTCAGTTAAGTTAACTTCTTTGCTTATCGAGTTCAGTTTAGTGATTGACTGTGATATATTTGTGAAAGTACATTGTGTGCATTCATTCGGGTGTCCCTCCCTCCCCCGTCCATCACCTTCAGTTAAGTCAACTTCTTTGCTCATCTAGGGTTTCTCCTTTTTCATCTGGAGACCCTCTTATGCCCCATCTTCTCCCTAGCATCTGCATATTAGGGAGAACATATGCTTTTTTACTCTTTGTGACTGGCTAATCTCACTTAACATAATATTTTCCAGTTGCATTCATTTCCCGGCAAATAACATGATTTTGTTCTTCTTTATGGCTGAGTAAAATTCCCTTGTGTACATATCCCATTGTTTTGTAATCCATTCATCTGTCAATGTCACAGAAAACAATTTTTTAAAGTGTGTTGGGAGGAAAGTAAAAATAGTGAATTTTCACTGTTTGGAAAACAGTATGGAGGATCCTCAGACGAATGGGAATGAACCTACCATATGATGCAGCAATACCACTTCTGGGTATCTACCCCAAAGAATGAAAACGAAACTATCAGGCTGATGCATGTGTATCTATGTTTATAGCAGCAAAATTCACAATTGCCAAACTATGGAATCAGTCAAGATGTCCATCAACAGATGAATGGATTACAAAACTATGGGATATGTACACAAGGAACTTTACTCAGCCATAAAGAACAAAACAATCATGTATGACAAATGTTAAATATACTAAAGAGGGATGGTTTTCATGGTGGTAGAGTTAATTTAATAATCATGAATGGACTTAAGACTTAAGCCTCTTTTAATATGCTTTGAATTTATAGTGTATTTATGCAATGTTATGAGTTTTATAAGATTTCCTCATTTAATCACAGGAACTACTCTGTAAATTGGGTAAATTTCTCAAACACCTGAACTTCAGTTTAAAAATTTATAACATGAAAATAATAATGGCTAAGTTTATGAAGTCAGCTTAAAATGGGAAAAACAGAGGACTAATATCTAGAATTACAGAGAACTCAAACTCATAGCTAAGAAAACAAATAACTCAATCAAAAATGGGCAAATGATCTAAATAGATACTTCACAAAAGAAGAAATATAAATTGCCAATAAATATATGAGGAAATATTCAACATTATTAGCAATCAGAGGGATGCAAATCAAAACTACCTTAAAATTTCATCTAACTCCAATTAGAATGGCAATCATCAAAAGCACAAACAACAAATGCTGGCAAGGATGTGGAAAAGTGGGAACCCTAATACACTGTTGGTGGGATTGCAGATTAGTGCAACCACTTTGGAAAACAGTATGGAGGATCCTCAGATGAATGGGAATGAACCTATCATATGATGCAGCAATACCACTTCTGGGTATCTACCCCAAAGAATGGAAACCAAACTATCAGACTGATGCATGTGTATCTATGTTTATAGCAGCAAAATTCACAATTGCCAAACTATGGAATCAGTCAAGATGTCCATCAACAGATGAATGGATTACAAAACTATGGGATATGTACACAATGGAACTTTACTTAGCCATAAAGAACAAAACAATCATGTCATTTGCAGGGAAATGGATGGAATGGGAAAACATTATGTTAAGTGAGATTAGTCAGTCACAAAAAGTAAAAAATCATATACTCTTCCTAATATGTGGAAGCTAGGCAGAAAGTAGGTCATAAGAGAGACCCTAGATGAAGGAGAAACCTTAGATGAGCAAAGAATGTGACTTAACTAAAGGTGATGTGGCGGGGTGGGGGGTACCTAATGCACATGATGTTCTTTCAGAAACATATCAAAGTCAATCACTAAACTGAACTTGAGAAAGAGGGAGGGGAAGGTAATAGGGTGGGAATTGGGGAAGAGTTAAATGAGAGATGTGTGCATGAATGCCTTTATCAGCTTGTACCTAACAAAGATACATGATTACAATGTACCAACAATTTAAAAAAATGGGAAAAACAAATTTGCAAACTAGATCCTGACTTCCATGTCTAGTTTAGAGTAATCAGAACCTTACTTGTTCTCTAACTTAAAATTTCACTCAACAGCTGGGCATGGTGGCGCACACTTGTAATCCCAGCATTCGGAAGGCTGAGACCGGAGGATCCGGGTTCGCAGCCAGCCTTAGCTACTTAGTGAGGCACTCTGCAACTTAGTGAGATCCTGTTTCAAAAATAAAGAATAAAATAGGGCAGAGAGTGTAGCTCAGGGGTAGAATGTCCCTGAGTTCAATCCCCAGTACCGTTAAAAAAAAAAGGAAAAGAAAAAAAATTCATCAGCATATGTAATGATATTTTTCTAGAAACTGATAGGGTAGTCCATTAAACCATTTAGAAAAGATATGTCAGTAAAGAAATTACACTCCTTCAACAAATAATACTGGAGCAATTGCATTCTATATGCAAAACAGTCAATCTATTCCTTCTGTTAAATGGAAAAATTAAAAATTTGTCATAAAGCTAAGTACTCTATAGCTGTAAGATAGCTAGAAGAAAAGCTTCATGACCTCAGCAGGGTGGAAGGATATTTTTAGGTCCAACATCAAAAATATTATCAGTAGAAAATTATTAAATTTTCAAAAAGTTAAAATCCTAATAGTAAAATTTATAAAAAATTTAACAATTTTCCAAGCAATGGCAAAACTTTACTTTTACGCAGTTAATTTTTTAACATTTGTTTTTTAAACAATGGGCTAGAAATAAACAGTATTAAAATATTGCATTTATATAATACATATATATATATATACATTTAGTCATATTTTCTTTTCGGACAATACTGAGATCAAGTGCACTCAATAAAACAAAAACTCAAGGACTTGAGGAAAGATATGATATAATAAAAGGTGTTTATAATGAACTCAAAATTAAAAAGAGAGAGAAATAGAAAATACTATAGCCACATTGAAGGCATCTCAAAGGAGAAAAGATATGAATAAATTATTCTATAAATATGTGAGCTTGAATTAAGGAAAATAAGAAAAATCAAATGGAAATCCGTAAAAGTTAAAAAGCACAAAGACAAAAAGTAGATAGGAAAAATAGGAATTCCCCCAAATTATAAGATCAGTGGAACACAAATGGAATATTAGTATATAATTCAATAATGTTTTATAGAAACAAACAAGTTTGAACTTATGTATGTCATACTATGTCCCAAGAAAATTTGAGAAAAAACGACTAACAGTAAGATCACATTCTAAAAAATTACTGAAATTTAAAGATTAAAAATCTTTCATGCAACTAAGCAAAAGACCAAATCTCTTAAAAGAAAAAAATCAATCAGTTTCAGACTTCTCCACACCCAGAACCCATGTTAGAGGATGCTATGGTTTGAATATAGAATATCCCCTGGAAAAGGTCATACTTTGTCAATGCGGAAATGTTTAGAGGTGAAATAATTGAATCAAGGCTCTGATCTCATAAAAGATAAATCTACTGAAGGATTATTTGAGTGGATTCAGCAGGTGGTAACTTAAACAAGTAGAGTATGGCAGGAGGAGGTAGGTCCCTGGAGATGTAGCCTTGGGGACTATATCTATCCCTAGTTGCTTCCTGTCATTCTCTCTCTCTGCTTCTGCCGCTGAGTTCTGTTCAACATTCCTCCCCCATACTGTGTCACCATGATGTTTACCTTGGAGTCCGCTGGCTATGGACTGAGCCTCTAAAACTATAACCAAATAAATTTTCCTCCTCTATGTCATTCATATCGCACGTTTTCATAACAGTGATGGGAAAAATGGTCTTAAACGAAAGACAGCAAAGTTTTAAAGTCCTCAAGGAAGGAAAGAGTGGAATGAGAATGCTATTTCTTTGTATCATCCCAGTTATAAGGGCAATGGACATTTCTAAGTATACAAGAACTCCAGAAATATAATTTCACTAAGTCTAAGATGCAACTTCCTGGGAGATTCTAAAGAGCAGATATTAATGGATGAAGAGGTGAATGGGGAAATATGACAAATTTATTTTAAGAGAGGGGTGTCTGAAATAAAAGTGGGGGTTATAGTTATAGAACAGAATGTAAATAATCTATAACTCCTGAAAAAGTGAAAATCTTAAAGTTGAGATGTGGAAAAAATGTATAGTTGAGAATGAAAAGCTTTTGAATGAAAAGCTTTTAAAGCTATCAACTAAAGTAACAGAGTGTAAGCATTTGTAAATATTTAAAGGCACTCACTATGAAAAATCTTAGAATTCACTAACATAAAATGATGGGTAAAGAGACAGAAGTGTAGAAGAAATGAAAAAAGTGCCAAGTTCATTATTGTTCAGCATAGGGAGTTTTAGCTAAGTACTGGCTTAAAAACTAAAGGATTCAGTAGAAAGATAGAGTTAGTTCAAAAAATGTACTTATAAGTGATAGGACTTAGACATGTATAAGGATTTTTACTGCAACATCATTTTAAAATAAAAAGGTTTGAACTAACCTAAATGTCCAGTAATTGGAACTGCCCAACCATCTAATGAAGTCACTGGGGAGACTGAGGCAGCTCTCTGCATACGTACAAAAAATGATCTCTGAGATGATTTATTAATTTGCAAAACAATGCAAAGAATAGCATGCATAGTATGCTACTAGTTGGATAAGAAAAAAAAAAACAGAGTATTTATGTATATACATATATAAAATTTATCTGGTAGGACAATTCACAAATGTGACAATAATTTAGGTAGCTGAGAAAGGAATTATTATTTTTTAATAATAACAACTGAGGAGGGGTCAGGAGTAGGATGGAAATTATTGAATACCTTTTTCATACCTTTTGAATTCTGCACCATCTGCACATGTATTATCATCATCATCATCATCATCATCATCATCATCATCATTATTTTGTGGTGCTGGGAATTGAACCCAGAGGCATTCTACCTTCAAGCTACACCCCCAGCCCGATTTTATTTCTTATTTGGAAACAAGGTCTCGCTAAGTTAATGAGAGTCTCACTACTTGCTGAGTCTGTCCTTGAACCTGTCATCCTCCTGTCTCAGCCTCCCAACTACTGGGATTATTGGTGTATGCAATCATGCCAGGCTCACATGTATTAATTTTTAAATAATAAGTAGTTCTTAATTTATTTCTAGTGAGATGACATTTATATAGCATAAAATTAGCAGTTGGGGTGTGTGTGTGTGTGTGTGTGTGTGTGTGTGTGTGTGTGTGTGTATGTGTGTGTTTTATGGGGATTGAACCTAGGGGCGTTCTATCTCTGAGCTACACCCCCAACCCTTTTAATTTTTGTTTTGAAACAAGGTTTCACTAGGTTGCTGAGAGTCTCCTAAGTCTCTGAGGCTGGCCTTGAACATGAAATCCTCCTGTCTCAGCCTCCCATGTACTGGAATTATAGGCATGTGCCACTGTGCCTGCCAAATTAACAATTTGAAAGTGAACAATGATATTTAGTGTGTTCATGGCCTTGTTCGACCATCACCTCTGCTTAGTTCCATAACATTTTCATCACCTACAAATGATACCCTGTACCCCTCAAATAGTCATTCTCCTTTAATGATTAGTTTTTAAAGATCAAAAACCAAAACCAAAATTCAAAACAACTATAGCCAAGTCTTGTAAACCTCTCCATGATCTGCACTATCTCTTCAATCTTTTCAGCCTGAAGTCCACCAAGTTTATTATGTTGAGCCACAGTGGGTCTTTCTTCATCATCTTTGCAGTGCTCTCCTCCCCACTTGTAACACTGTGCTTCCTTCTTTTCTATTATTATACTCCTAGCCCATTTTGAAATTTCCGTAAAAGCTCCACACAGAGTTGCCATCCAGTGTGGGAAGTTCTCCTATACCTTCTGAGGTCATGCAGCTAGCGGGTGGTGTCTCTGGGTTTCAGACCTTGTGAGGCTGATGCTGAATGCTATGTTCTCAACAACTCAGTCTGCTAGTCAGTCTTATCTTACTGGCACATACATTCAATTTGCACCTGATAGTACAGAATTTATTTTTCATAAACACATGTCTTGGTTCTCAAGCCCATGCACTCTTAGGCCCAGAACATATGATGTGCTTCTTAAAAACCTCAGGGGTTGGGATAAAACAAGACACCACATAGGGAGAATGATTTTGAGTATACCCACATCTAGGGAATTAGAGTAAGAACCAACCAGCCAATCCTGCAGTGATATGAGTTGCAGATGGAAGGAGAGAAGCCAGTACTAACTATAATTTCTGGTCCTGAACTGTAGGCCATTATTGTCTTCTACCAAATTATGTGTGAAATTAGAGTGATTTTAAAAGAAGTTACAGTTACATAATATTCTTGAAACAACCAGGAATTTTTTTTTTTTTTTTTGGTAATGTATGCTCCATATTATAGTGCACGAACAAGCAAACAACAGAAAATTGCGCAAAAGAGGTCAAACTTGCTGTTTGATAGGCAGTTCCTGTGGCAGTGAGATCATTTGCAAGTTGTTTTGGATTTCTCACATCTGAGTTCCATCCCAGATTTCTATAAAGACATTAATGGGGCAGGGGATCTGGTTTCAATGGCACGCAGGCTGTTCTCTTCATTGTGTGTGTAATCTCTCACACAAGCGATGCATTGGATTTCGTATCGTTTAGACAAGAGGAGGCCACAGCTGTTATTTCCTATAAAGCCAGCTGCTGTGGAGCAATTAGAGAAGTAAATCTCACTATCTTGATGAGAGCCTGTGCAACTGAAACCGGGGACAGGAGTGGCTCTGAGAAATAAGGTGCTGCTGCCAACTTTGACAGTGTGATTAGTATACTCTATCTGCGAAAGTCATTTGTTATTATACTTCATGCAGATAAATTTTGCCATCAAATATCACTTAAAAACATTAACAGTTTAGTAACTTTTTATGTTAAAAGAGGCTATTTTGACAAATTCCTGAGATGTCATAAACATATAGCCCTTAATTCAGAGAGTTTTGTGGGATTGCTTCAGTCTTCGTACAGGGCATCTGGGAGAATGAGAGGATCCAACTTATAATGTCTTGTCTGGGAGACAGAAGCCAGGAGTCGACAGCAACTTTGGAGATCGCTTACCAGGGCATTGTGACTTTTATTTTTAAGAGAAAAAATTCCTCTCAGTAATAGTTTCAATTTTTATTAGATGGCCTTTTAAAAACTTAAATCAAAAATCTTATTGCTGCAAATAATTTAGTATTTGGTTGATACTCATTGGTAAGGGTTGAAAATGTATCTTTGATGCAATGATGGTGATGATTACTGACAAGTACTCACCATGCCCCAGAGACTCTCCGAGGTGCTTGTCACACCTGCCTGTTTTCTGACCTTAAGAGCAGCTTATGAGATAAGTAATCTCCTTGTTTCTATTTCACAGATGTCAAAACTAAGGCATAGGTTAATCAGGTGAGACAATGTGGTTAAGGTTATGCAACTAATAAGATACATCACCATCACATTCATTACTTTTTACCACTTCTTATTTACGGCTACTGATTCCTGAGTACTTATTTGACTTTGGGGCCAATGAAGGTATTCATTTTCATTTGGCTAAATGAGGTAGATCTCATTATTTTATAGATCAGGTATCTGAGGTTTATAGAAATTAAACAAGTTGTTCATAGTCATTACCTTGCTAGTGTTACTTTATTTTCAAACTGGTAATGAGATCTAAATATCAGTATATTAAAAATGTTTAGTTTTGGTTATTTCTCTGGTTGTTAAATTTTTCTTGTTTCCTGAGATGATATTGCCTTTCCCAGTTATTTCATCTTGCACAGTGCCTCATACAGTTAGAAGGAAGCATGTGGTGGGCCCTGGCAGAAAGTTTTCTCACTTCAGCATTAGAGAAAAACATGTTTGGTACAAAAGAGACTTCCTTTCTTTCTTTCTTTTTTTTTTTTTTTTTTTTTTTTGCGGTACTGGGGATTGAACTCAGGGATATTCTACCTCCGAGCTACACCCCCAGCCCTATTTTTTATTCTTTATTTTGAAACTGGGTCTCGCTAAGTTGCGGAGTGCCTCACTAGGTAGCTGAGGCTGGCCACGAACCTGGATCCTCCGGCCTCAGCCTCCCGAATGCTGGGATTACAAGCGTGCGCCACCACGCCCGGCTCAAGAGACTTCCTTTCTATCTTGGTTTAGATCCACAATGAAAATAAAATCTTGTATCTAATTGCATGAATTTGAAGTGTGAAGTGCAGTTTTACATGTGCTTCCTCTTCAAGTTGTTCCTCAAGAGTATAATCAAGAGTATAATTCTTTGTTCCAATAAGAAGATAATAAATTTTGATGCTAGATTGCTAATATTAATGCTTTATCTTGACCACTGTAGAATTGGAAAGTTTTCTTACAGCAGAGATGTCTGTAAGGATGATTTGATTGTGTTTTTCAAGTATTTAATAATAAGAACATACTTGGCTCTTATTCTTTGGCATTTTATGTAAGCATTTAACCCTTACTATAATCAGGACATACATATTATGCATGTGTATATACATATATATGAATATATCATGCATATTTTGTGAAGGGATGGAAAGTGAGGAGCAATTGGAAAGTCATAAAATCAGAAACATAATTGCCAAAGGTCACACAGTGAGTGAAAGGATCTGGCGCTGCAGATGTTGTGTTTAGGATATAACAGCTTCAGCAGCAGGGTGACCATGGCAGGCTAGAGTCACTCACAGGCACTGCTAGAGTTGGAAGCTGCAGGTGGAAGACTGAGGGGTTTCTAGCTGTTGTCATATGAGGACAGAATAAGAGCAAGTGTGTGTGTGTGTGTGTGTGTGTGTGTGTGTGTGTGTGTGAGAGAGAGAGAGAGAGAGAGAGAGAGAGAGAGAGAGAGAGAGAGAGAAGGGAATCCCTCCTGCTTGGAAAGATAAATGCTAAGAGAGAATGGGAGATGTGTCTAAAGAAAGCTTTTAAAGATACAAGATGCTGTTGGCCATATTGAAGCTCAGCTATATCACTCACTTTCTAGCTGTGAATGTAGACGTGTAGATGGGGTTGGGGGAGGCCAAGAGGGATGATAATTCTTACCCCCTAGAGTCATTGTGAAGTGTTAGTGAGAAAATGTGGGTAAGAACGCTCTGGCATGGTGGCACACACCTGTAATCCCAGTACTTGGGAGGCTGAGTCAGGAGGATGGCAGGTTTGAGGTCAGCCTCTCAATTTAGCCAAGCCCTCAGCAACTTAGCAAGACTTTTATTTCAAAGCAAACAATAAGAAGGGCTGGGGGTGTAGCTCAAAAGAACTGGGAATATAGCTCGAAGGTAGAATGCTCCTGGGTTCAACCTGCAGCACCAGAAAAAAAAAAAAAAAAAAGAAAGAAATTATTCATTAGAGTAGATAGCTTTGATGAATCTCTTACAGTTTCTGTTGTTCTAAATATATATATTAAAATCCTTGAACCGGGTATGGTGGTGCATACTTGTGATCCCAGCATTTGGGAGGCTGAGACCGGAGGATCCGGGTTTGCAGCCAGCCTCAGCTACTTAGTGAGGCACTCTGCAACTTAGTGAGACCCTGTTTCAAATAAAAGAATAAAAAATAGGGCTGGGGATATAGCTCGGAGGTAGAATGCTCCTGGGTTCCATCCCCAGTACCACAAAAAACAAACAAACAAAAAAACACCTTGAAAAACTTTTATATTTATGTATAAAACTCTAACGTATCATAAAACGTTTTGTACTTACATATGAAACTATATAGTTTTATATATAAATATAAAAGTTTTCAAAGTTTTTTATTATATATTGTATATAGTTACTATATATTATATAGTTACATGATATATATCATATTAAAATATACTTATATCATATATTTATATAGTTATATATTACATATAAGTATATAAATAAAAGCTTGAAAAACTTACATTTATATAGTTTTTGCATATAACTTTAAGTTTACATATAAACTTTCATATATATAAAATATATAAGTATAAAATTTTTTCAAGATTTTTATATGTAGTTATGTATATAGTTAGGAGGGCAAAGTTTTCAAATATTTCAATATATTAA
This sequence comes from Graphiurus murinus, assembly GCA_004027655.1. Taxonomy (NCBI): domain Eukaryota; kingdom Metazoa; phylum Chordata; class Mammalia; order Rodentia; family Gliridae; genus Graphiurus; species Graphiurus murinus. The sequence goes on from PVLC010001977.1 coordinate 51,739, forward strand.
TATGGGAGAAAAATTAAATATATATATTTTTGGTATTGGTGAATTGAAACTAATTTTGACTTAATGCCAGTCAGAACTGGCCAAAAGGAGACAATTTTCCTTCGTGGGAGAGACTTGAAGACTCTGTGGTCCTGTGGAGAGAGTAAAGGAGATTTGTACATTAGATCCGCGTTAGTTTAGGTACATCGGAGGGTTCCTTGTAATCCTGAGTCTATAATAACATAACCACTAAAGATCTGCTTCTGCTATTGCCCAGTGAAGCCAATAACTGGAGAGACGGTGTGATGGGAGAAGAAAGAGCTTTATTAGACAGGCTGGCAAGTTGGAAGATGGAGACATTTGTACTAAAAAAAAAAACCTTGCCTAGAGTTTGCAGGTGCAGAGCTTATATAGGGATTTGGGGGAGACAAATCAGATAGCTGGGTACCGGCGTTGTTGCAAATTTCACAGTGGTCTGCTTTCCTGGTGCACAGGCTGCTGTTATCTGAAGGTCGGCAGATGTCCTCAGTTCTGTAAATCTAAGAAGAGTTACTGATTAGAAACTCTTATGACCCATGTGTTTTTAGTTCCTTCTCTCAGGAATAGCTAACCTTGCAGTCATTTATTAAGATACCGAACAGGGAGGAGATCAAAAAGGCCATTTTCCCAGAAGAACAGTTTTAACCTGTTCGTGGCTTCAGTCAGAGGTGTCACTTATAGCAAAATTAATGGTATTATTCAGCTGTGGGATTTCCAAACTAATGTTTTTTTCCCCCTAGGTTAATGAAAGCAAGTGCATAGAGAAAGCAGATGATTTTCTAGGGGATGCTGGGAGGAGGGAATGAGAACTGACTGCTTAATGGGTATGGGGTTTTCTTTGGGGGTGATGAAAGTGTTTTGAGACTTGATATAGGTAGCAGTGGTTATAAAAACGTTATGAGTGTTCTAAGTGCCACCAAATTTTACACTTTAAAATAGTTAATTTTAGCCAGGCTTGGTGGTGCACGCTTGTAATCCCAGCATTTGGGAGGCTGAGACCGGAGGATCCTGGTTCGCGGCCAGCCTCAGCTACCTAGTGAGGCACTCCGCAACTTAGTGAGACCCTGTTTCAAAATAAAGAATAAAAAATAGGACTGGGGGTGTAGCTCAGAGGTAGAATGCCCCTGGGCTCAATCCCCAGTACTGCAAAAATAAATAAATAAAATAAAATAGTTAATTTTAGCTGAGTACAGTGAGGCACGCCTACAATCCCAGTACTTGGGAGGTTGAGACAGGAGAATTGCAGGTTCATAGCCAGCCTCAGCCACTTCATAAGGCCCTCCATAACTTAGTGAGATTCTGTTTCAAAATAAAAAATAAAATAGGGCTGCGAGTTTAGCTCAGAGGTAGAATGCCTCTGGGTTCAATACCTCGTATCACTCAAAATAAATAAATAAATTTCATGTTTTATGAATTTCACTTCAATAAAAAAGCAAAATATCTAAACATAAAAACCAAAAGAGTGGATATGGGAATTAAGTTGTTGGACTAGTTCAGGCAAGAGAGGAGAGAGTTTTTGACCAGGGTGGAGATGGAGATGAGGAAAAGCAAGCCTTCGGTGACCAGTTGAACCTGGGCTGACGGAAGAGGCAGGAACACAGTGCAGGCAAGGCTTTGATTTGGCTCATGACCAACTTACTTCAGCAGAAGGGTATTAATGGGAATTCAGCCAAATCAGACTTTCCCCCAAACTCATTATCTGACCCTATTTAAAATGGACTTACAGGCCCATAAAACCAATTCTGGTTAGGACCATTTATTTCTTTCCAATAAAACTTGAAGTTTTCATTTGATCCATTAAAATTCTTCATACCATCTTTTTATTTCTCTCTTTAAAAAGCCATTTTTTTCATGTTCTAAGCATAATAATTACCTACTTGACAAATGTATTCCTAATTACACAATTACTTTATTATATAGTATCAGTTTAAAAATGCCTGAAGTCTGAGATCTTCTGGGAAAGAAATTATTTTATTTAATGTACAATGTAATTTTCTCTCGAATAATTATTTAGAGGCTGGGGGAGAAAATGAGTTAGGTTGGAAATCTCAAGTGTATAATTTTAGAACCGTTATTCCTGACAGAAATCGGGCAGGATTGATAATATTATTAAGTTAGGTGGAATTGATTAGAGACCCTAGCTGAGTTCCTTGTTCATTGTGAAGTGCAAAATGTGCATCTCTTTGTATGTACTTGTTCACATGTGTTCATGAGGGTGCGTGTATGTGCGTGAGGGCATGTGTGGTTAATGTGGTAAGAGTAAGTGGCTTTGTTACTAAGTGGCCTCGTTTTGAGTCTAAGTGGGGAGAAGATGAACATAACTATTTAATGTATTCATATGGCACAAATGGCATCCCTTTGCAATCTCTGAAATATTCCTCTTACATCTTGATAGCAACTTCATAGCACATCTGGATTTAATCCTTATATGAGAAAGGTAAATACAGAGAGGTGAGGTAGGTCCTTTGATCAGATATTAAAAACTTAATGGGAATATACTTATCAGATCTTTAAGTTCTCCAAGAGCCCAGAATAATTGTACCCTAGAATAAATCAGAGGAGCAATGAAAATTTGATGAAAGATATATCCAAACCATTAATTGGGAGCCTAAGACACTTCTGGGCACTTTGATAGACACATTGAAAATCTGATATTTGGAGGAATGGTAATCACAGAACAAATTTTTCTTATTGTATAGATTCATAGAGGTCATTTTTGACTCTCAGTGACTTTTCTTTACATTCGAAGTCTTCTTAAGTCTTATCTTGGCTCCTTTAACTGCCCCAGAAGCTGCTTTTCTGCTGTCTCAGAAACAGGGCCAAAATCAAGATCTATTACATTATTCTTTTAGAAGAGTTTCAACAACTCTCAAGTTCTGATAATCCCCTTGAGGACATGGAACCTTTCAATAGAAACCCCACTATTTCCCTCAGATTATTCAGGTTATGCTGGATGTGTCTGAGGTGGACACTTAGCTTTCAACTATTCCATTGATATTTATCCACTAAATGTATCCTCTCTCCTCTCAGGTACTTTATAAGAGAAAGTAAATATGCTAAAAAATATTATCTATTTTTCTCTTGCTAAGTCACGCAAGCTCTGTTTAAAGTGACACAATTCTTACAAGGTGACACTGATTAAAACCCTGTATCTATCTGATGTCAGAATTTTGAGTTCGTTCCACTGAATAACACTAAGGTGAATCCTTAATTAAGTTGAATATTTAGGGACCATGTCATAGAAAACATGTTCTACTTAGAAGTAAAATAGGTGAGTGCTATGAAAATATCCCAGTAATTTTTGCACATGTTCTGAGAATTCCTAGTTTGAGACGAATAATTATATGATAAAATCCTGACTTTTAAATTACTATATTTTTCCTTTAGATTGAAGACTCATATGGAAAAATTAATACCTAAAGGAGCATTTATACAAGATTAAAAAAAAAATGCTTGTTCTGTTGCTTTTGTCAATTGATATTCCCATAACCCTTTGGAAAAGTGTATTTTCAATAGAAATTAAGTTGTATGCCCTCAGGACTTACAACTTAGGTTTTTTTAGTATTGAGGCATGTTTAGATTTTCTGTTCTTGAATAGGCCTGATTGTTTGTGTGGCTTAGCTAAGGTTTTCTAAGCATCGTCCAGGAGCTGTTGTTGGTTTATAAAATAAAATTTGGGCTGTATAAAATTTAAAAAATGAACCTCATTATTTGCTTTCAAGTTTTAACCCTTATCTGGGGGGTGGTTGTAAATCTATGTATGGAGGGAAAGAGGGATATATATTAGATAGATGATAGATAGATAGATAGATAGATAGATAGATAGATAAATAGATACATACATACATACATACATACATACATACATAGATATTCTCATGTGTGCAAGATACCAAATTTCATAGTTCCAGGAGTCAAGAGGTACCAAGGGAGGAGGGTACCCACACTGGAAGACAAAACTCATACTGGAGAGTCTGCACTTCCCTAATAGAGAGGAATGTGGCATCTTTCAGTGGGTCACTGACTCTTTTACCACTTTGCAGTCAGCGAGAAGATGAGATCATTGCAGCCTGGTATAGGCAGAATGAGGTATGGGTGGGCCAGCAATAGTCCCTTCACTAACTCTGTCTGACCTTGAGTGAGTCATTTGATCGCTGGGCCTTGCTGAACGCATATGGGAAAAGATACAGTTTAATGTAGATGATTCTTTACATCATCTAGCTAAAAATAAACACACAAACAAGACAGTTGTCACCCTGGGGTGGAAGAGTAGGGATCCAGAAATGGGGCACAGGACAGCGTCTGTGATTTAGGCAATGTTCTATTTCCTGATTTGTGTACATGGTGATAGAGTTTATCTAATCATCTGTACACTTGTATTAGCACACTTTTCTAAATGTATTTTATTCTTCTAGAAAAGATTATAATAAAATATGCAAACCAAAAACATTCTTGTCACCTCAAGTCATTTAGAAAAAAAAAGGTCAAGGATAAACACATTGAAAACAACACAAAACATGTCTTAAATCCTCCTAAAAAGCTCTCGTCTCACTTGAGGAATTGTAGTTTTCAAAGGAGATCAGAGGTCACTAGTCCTAAGAGAAGAAAAGGAAATGCCAGTAGCAATATCACAACAATTCAGGATGGACTACTTTGGGCAGCAAGTCCTTGTGAAAGAAAAATCATCTACCCACACATTGACTTTGAATATGACCTTGCAACTCCACAGTCTGATTTATTTAATAGCTGCATTTTGAAGCATTACACGTTTAATCAATTTCAGGGAGGAGGCAGTAGGTTGAGAGTGATGTTGAAACTCAGCAGTCCTGTTGCTGCCCTGGTATGTGGTGATCCCATAACACAATGTAATAGATGTTAATATTATCAGGACACAGGGATACAAGGAACATATGAATGAAATTGCAATGAGTCCTGACAACCCAGATCACACATAGACAATTGCATCTCTTTCTTTATCATTGAAGGCAACCTTCAATTATGGTGGGAATTGGTGTTTAAAATGAAAGGGATCTAACAGTTGAGGGTCAGAAAATAAATTTATACCTTTAAATGCTAAGTAACCACAATGGCTTGTGGTCATAAAGTACAATGGAGGAATAGGATCCATTTATACCATGGTAGGCCGGACTCCCTGCTGTGGAATAGATACCAGCATATCTCAGAGGTTCTGAGAAATTATTCCTTGGTGAACTTGGCAACAAAGAGTATACTCTCTTGAAGTCAGTGTCTAAATGGCCATAAATTGGCATTGGTGCAAAAATATTTATGGGAAAATAAATTGGTTATAGCATTTTGGAGAGTTACCTAGTGATCTCTAGTATAATAGAGTATATGGATTCTCTTTGGGCCTAAAACTGTACTGAGAGATGCATTCTATGAAAATCTTCTTGTCTGTACACATAGAGACATGGATTAGAATAATTATCACAGTTTTGTGTATAATAGTAAAAAAACAAAAAAATTCCAGCATTTGGGAGGCTGAGACCAGAGAATCCGGGTTTGCTGCCAGTCTCAGCTACCTAGTGAGGCCCTCCGCAACTTAGTGAGACCCTGTTTCAAAATAAAGAATACAAAATAGGGCTGGGGGTATAGCTTGGAGGCAGAATGCCCCTGAGTTCAATCCTTAGTACCGCAAAAAATAAAATAAAATAAATTTAAAAAAAAGTTTCCAATTTCCACATGGGTTATGGGGAAATAATGATAGTATATTCATATGATAAATATAATTCATCAATGATTGAAATAGAATGATGTAGAGTATTATAGTTTGGACCTTAATTATTACCCAAGGCCCATGTATTAAAGGCTTATTCTCCAGTTTGGCACTTTGGGGAAGTGTTGTAACCTTTAAGAGGAGGAGCCTAGTGGGAGTTCTTAGGTCAATAAAGGTATGCTCTTAAAGGGGACTGCGGGACTCAGGTCTCTCCCCTCTCTTTCACTTTCTGGCTATGAGATACATATCTTTGCTTTGCTCTGTGCTCCCTACCATAATTTTCTGCCTCACCATAGGCCATAAAGCAATGGGGCCAACTGATACTTGACTGAAATCTCCAAACCTGTGTGCCAAAATAAACCTTTCTCTTTATTTGTTGATTATCTCAGGTGTTATATTAACAGAAAGCTGGCTGACACATATATCAACATGACTTTTCCTTGCAATAGTCTTGATTGCAAATGTAATTTGTAAAAGAATACAGAAGAATAAGACAATATTTTAAAATAAAAATTATTAGCATGCAACAAATAGTGTACTAGGGACCCATAAAATTAGTAAAGATATTAGGAGTTGCATGAAAATGACATGTTCAATATACTCATCACCTCTGGGAAGGAGTGATGGGGTTGAGCTCCCTCAACATGCTAGTCTTTATAGTGGTTTCACAGTTATTCTTTGTATTGCTCATTACACTTTTTGGATGGCTGAAATAATTTATATGACAATTTAAAAACTAGTGCAAAATAAAGATTCCTCTATTCATCCATGTATCAATGCATTTTAATTCAATAAATGTTTGCTTAGCTCCTTCTGAATGTAGGTGCTCTTCTAAGAGCTATGAGTGAAATGAGGGTAAATGGCCTAATCTGTGTCCTCCAAGGGATGATAGTTGAGTTGGGAGAACAAAACGCTAGGACATTGGGCAATAATTCTATGGTAAAGGAAGAATCTCAAAGGAAGACACAGCTTCCCACAGGTAAAATCTGTGGGATGTCATGGATATGAGGGAAAAAAAGCAATTCATGGGACATAAAGTCACTGTGAGCTTCCTAGCTCTTCTTTATAGGGAGCAGTGGAATTTCTTCACTTGGGGAGTACTCTCACTCAGACTTGAATTGCCTCAAACTTTTCTACCAATGGCTGAAATTCTGTCCAAAGAATGACTTTCCTTCTTTGTTGTATGTCATTTGTGAATGTGTCACTGCTCTCTTCATGGAGATGTAACAAGGGCAGGGCAGTGTCCATTAATCACTACACTGCCCATTGCCCATACAGCTCTTTGTGCCTCTGTTTTACTCAAAGAACATATCAGAACTATTGGTTTGGACCAGAGAAACTTCAGTCTCTTCACAAGAGAATAGAGGGAGTGTCACAGGAGGGCTCAGTTGTCCTTGTTAACAACCATCTATATGGTACTGGGGGAGGGATGTTATGGGAAAGGCTAGATCCTCTGAAAACTCCTTTCCAGCTATATTTTCTGCCTCAGCTTCCATGAATGCCTCTGGACCCTCATTCAGCTTGCATTTCTTTGGTTACTGAACTGGCAGGTTCTTACAGATTTACATTGATGGCTTATTTTCATCTCTCTGAAAAATCTTCTAAAAGTTGAAGTAGACCTCATCTTTCTAGTACATTGTAAATTATTGAATGAGACCAAATTTACTTCATCAAACTTTGCTTACTTTATACCTCCTTTAATATTTGTTCTTCATATCACCTTCATTTTCCTAAAATGAAAAGTCATTAACTTTCTGAATCTATTAAATTCTTCTTTCTCAGTATATCATTAAAATGTTATCTTCATGAAGTAAAACGGAGCAGGTTCTATTGATTCTAGTGTATGGTGTTGATATTAGGGAAAATAAATTATATATGAAGCCAACTCAGTTTTATCGTGTGGTGGGAATTATGGCAGAGAGAATTAGAGAAAATACCACAATCAGAATTTATCTTAATCACAAAGTAAGAAGTCTTATACTGCAACTTTGCCATATTTACAATCCACATAAAGAGCCGTTTGTCAAGATTTTATAAAATATGTAAGGTCAAAAGACACTTTGGAGAGTATCATGTTTGTTTCCTAAAATCATTCCAAGGATTACTACCTCTGAGTTGCCATTAGCAGTTGCTTTTACTCTCAGAAACCTAGCTTCATGGTCAGTTGTTTCTGGAGTAAGCTGGGTGAATTAGTTTTTGTTTGTTTGTTTGTTTTGGGGTATTTTTTGTTTTCCTGCAAGGCTTCTCAGAGCTTCTGGAATATTAATGTAATGATGACTCTCTAATAGAGGATCAAGTTTGCAGAATTTTCTGAAACTTATTATATAGAACCTGTGTGTGTGTGTGTGTGTGTGTGTGTGTAATGATATATCTAGAAGGAATTACATTCTTATGAGATACAGGTGTAATTCAACCTTATTTAACCAGAGCAAAGATGGAGGCATAGAGATGTTTGAGAAATTTATCAAAGTCTACAACTGATCAGTACTGAAATTGAGCAGGGGAAGAGAAATGGGCTAGCTCACTGCATGCCATTTTTTCAAAGAGGTATGAATGGCATGTGACAGATGTTTAGTCTATAAGATGCCAGTGACAGAAATGTACTTGCCATTGAACTAACAGAGAGTGATGTACTATACATACTATTTAAGTCATACTACCAAAAATGTTCCTCATCATTTAATGCATACAGAAACCCAGAAATAATTTATAGCAGCAACAGTATTCTGCAGTGAATATTTTTTGACAACAAGGTTAACAAGAAAAGGCTGCTTAACATTCTAACATAATTAACCACACACATAAATGCTTTAGTAATATATATATATTATGTGTGTGTGTGTATATATATATACACACACACATATATTCTGGAGATTTATTGTTTGGTTATCCCTTTTGCTACTCTGAGAAGCATCAGATATGGTGTGCTCCTTTGGAGCAGGAAGTCAGAGAACAATGTGTCAGGTGATATGGTCTGATGGGGCTGGAGTTTGAATATTACTCCTGGCTCCACCAGAGGCCTCCTCTGTGACAGAGAGGCGTCTCTCTGGGTGTATATACACACACACACATATGTGCTAATTTATATTTTATGGGTTCATAGCTTATTAAAGAAGTATGATACTTGAAAATAATCCTATCTATTTTTAAGATGATGAAAATGAGGTCCAGATGGATTAAACAATAAGGACACAGTTTGTGTGTGGAGGAGCTGAGAAGAGAAACTGATTCTCCATATCTTCATAGCATGGTGCTCCCAAACCTACAGGAGTGTTTGCTACTATAACAGATTATAGGAGATAGTTCATGTGTTGTTACAATTTCTTCTCCTTTAAACTTTCATTTGTTTTCACAAGTTATTGTATGCTTCTGAAATAAAATGACTTGCCGTTCTTCAGTGACCAGATATCCTGCTGATTTAAACTAGAAAATTAGGACTTTTACCTATTCCTATGAATCCTTCCTTCCTTCTTCCCTCCCTCCCTCCCTCCCTCCCTCCCTCCCTCCCTTCCTTCCTTCCTTCCTTCCTTCCTTCCTTCCTTCCTTCCTTCCTTCCTTCCTTCCTTGGGATCAAACTCATGGCTTCATACATGCTTGGCAAGTGCTCTACCACTGAGCTATATCCCCAGTCCCTCATGTCCACTGATTTTCAAAGGAGGGATAGCTCTTTTTTATATATAAGTGCCATCTTTGCTGCAAAAGTTAAATAGGAGCAGTAAGCAAAGGAAATATGAAAAGTTGTCTAGGCTCAGAATAGATCAACAACCCTTTGTAATGCATAGGCAAACTCTAGGATGTAGTTTGCTATTCTTTTGTATTATCTCCTTTCTTTTACTGTAGTGAAAAGGGGAGTCCCTGGAGGCAGACGTATATTATTTATTTATTTATTTATTTATTTATTTATTTATTTATTTATTTATCCAAAAGCATGAAGCTTGCTCCACTCCAGGCCTGGGCCATTTGTCTCAGGCATGCTTGGAATCATCACAAGTGCTTCTATAGCACATCGCCACTCTCGGTGGAAGTGGTTCCTGTATCCTTTCATTGCTTTCTAGTAGGTCTGAGCACTGAAAATGGTGCCCAGATTTCTCTGGAGTATCTGACTCTAGAGTCCAAGAAACCCTCACTCAGTCATAAAAATGCTTGCCACCTGCATGTCCAATCCAAATTCTTCTCTGAATGAGAATCTCTTGAGGACCCAGTATTTCTGCCTTACTCAGTTTGAATAGTTTCACTCATGGGCATCTAACTGCCTGCCTGACTCTAAGAATAGCTTGTTCTATCCAGCAGGTAGTAATCACAGATCTGGATTAACTGTCTCTGATTGCAACCCCAATTTCCCCTGAGTATCCTATACTTACTGGACTGTGCTTTTTTTTCTGAGATGCTGATCCCCAGAGTTTGGGTCCTGCTGCCTAGGTCACCCAGATTTGCCTGTGTCTTACTCCTCAGTTTGTCCTTGTTAAGTATAGCTAGTTCCTTTATTATCTAATATTTATAGTCTCTGTTTGGCCACAGATACTTGGATTATCTACCAGATATCTGCCAGCTCCTTCAACTCTCCATCTTCCTACACTTGGCTAGTCCTGTCCTATTACATGTAAAATACCAAAGTAGTATTTCATCTGGAAACTTGGAAGATTTCATTTGAATAGGGGCATTATTCCAGGACATGAGTATGTGGGTGTTGATGGCCATGCTGTCTGTGGAGGTTCTAGTTCTTGGTGCCTGTACTATTTCCAGTGTGCACAATGGAGATGGGAAGCCTTCTTTCCTCTTGAAAAAAGTGAAAGTAATATTTTACATGTTCTGCAGCAAGCTCAGCATTGGAGGCAGCAAGGAAATAGAAATACCTTTGGAATCTGACAACTGAGGTCCAAATTATTACCACAGCTATGCTCTTTAGATTCTACATCTCCATGGATGAAAATAAGTAGATACCTTTATCAGATTCCAAATCCATTTGCATTTGCATTGTTTACCTAAGAAACCTTTTCTTTGGATGACAAAGCACAGCATGGTTTCCTGTACTCTGAGTATGTTTCTTTTTGAGATACTCATCATGTTTGTCCAAATGAGATGAACATGGAACATTCTTAATAGAGAAGCTGGCTAGGCAGCTTTAAGAGGAGTGGGAACCAGACTTATTCAAGCCCTGAAAGATAGAGCATCAGAGTATTCAGCTAATTTTTCCTAAACAGTCTTGATGACTTCAAAGTTGGACCACTTATAGTTGATAAGTTAAAAACCACCTTTAGAAACTTGGAGATGAGTTATGCCGCCTCTATGTATCCCAAATCAAATTGTGGTGCTGCTCTCTTTGTGCCTTAAAGAAAGTCAGAAGGAATTGGAATAGGGTAGGAAATATAGCATACTTTATTTTAAAATATTTATTACTAGCGTATGATCATTAAGGTAGATGTTAAGTATGTAATGTTTGCAATCTATAGAAAATCAGTCAGATAAAAGTAAAACCCATCAAAATCCCACCAGAAAAACAATAAATATATTATCTGGTTGGTATTTCTGGTTTTTCACCTATGCATCCTGTTGTATAATGAAATACTTGAGACATTTAACTTATAAAAAGAAAAGAGGTTCTAGTCCAAGATCAAGTAGCCCAGAACTTTGGGTTTCAGGTGAAGGTAGCACATCATGGCAGGTGTGCTAATCAGCTTTTGTTCCTGGAGAAAATACCTGAGAAAAACAACTTAAAACAGGAAATATTTATTTTGGCTCACAGTTGAAGAGGTTTTGGTCTATGATCAGGCAGGACATCATGGCAGAAAGGTGTAGTGGAACAGAGATGCTCACCTTGGTAGCTAGGAGGCAGAGAGAAAAGAAGGGGCTGGAGACAAGATAGCCGCCAAGGTCATGTCCCCAAGGAATCACTCCCTCCAACTATGTTGTACCTTCTACAATTTTCACTACCTTCCAATAGTCCCTCAATCGATTAATCCATTGATGAGGTCAGTCCTCATTATCCAATTACTGACCTCCAACCCCCACCTCTGAACACTGCTGGATTGGGCACCAAGTCTATAACATGTGAGCCCTTAAGAGAACATTCCAGATCCAAACTATAACAGAGTAACACATGGCAGAGCAATCTCATGAGCCACGAAGCAAAGAGCAAGAGACCAGGGCCCCACAGTCAGCTTTGAGGGCATGCCTCTGATAACATAAAACCCCTAACTCCCCCGTTAGCCCAGACAACTTCTCCATAGCAGCACTCTGGGTACCAAACTTTTAACACATGGACCTTTGCGAGATATTCAGCATCCAAGCTTAAGTATATAAAAATAGATAATGAAATGTAATGACAAAATAACATACATGTCTCTTAGTTAGCTGAATGGATTTTGAACATAAAAAATGATTTTATATTGGTTTGATAATTCTACATAGACCTTTTCACTATATGGCATATGCGTTGGCTACTTTCTCCTATATTTTAAATATTCATGTAAATTATTTTAATAGTTGTTTGGAAGTTCATTGTAGGAATGTAGTGTTGTTTATATAATCAATTGTCAACACTAAGATATTGCTTAGACCTATGGATGCTTTAATATTCCTCTTAATATAATGAACTCCAAGTATATCTGTGACAATATCCTCAGATTCCTAGATGAGGAATTGCTAGGTCAAATAATATATTTACTTTTAAGATAATTTCCACCAACAAAATACTTTCCAGAAACAACTGTGTCCACACTAGAACTGTATTAGATAATGCATACTGTATTATCATTTTTAAAAAATTAAAAAGGATCAATTTTTATTTATTTACTTATTTTTCTTTTTTATTTTTATTGGTGCATTGTAATCATACATCTTTGTTAGGTACAAGCTGGTAAAGGCATACATGCACACATTTCTCATTTAACCCTTCCAAAAAGGATCAATTTTTATAATAAAATAAGTATTATAGCTTTTTGAATGTATATATTTATGTACTATAATTTTTTTCATGAGTATTTGTAAGTACATATCATTTGAACATATCTTGAATAAACCTCTGTTATAGTGTTTCATTTTTCTTAATGATATGTAGGAACTATTTATGTTTTAAGGCTAGTGTAACTATTTCCTATCATGTCTTTCAAAAATTTTCCCAGTTTTTATTTTCTATTTTGCTTTAATATTATATATCTTTTTGTTATGTAGGTGATAAATGAAACTATTTTCTAAAATAATTATTTGGAGCCTGAAAATTCAAACCTCACATGCTAACATAAAACACAGGACTAAAATGGGTTTCTACAGGAAAGCACATTCAGAATTTGATTTTTAATCTTTGCTCTGATTCTGGACAAGCAGACATGCCTAATTCTCAATCTGTATTCTTTCTGCCCAACATTTAAAGAGATTGATGCTCCTGTATGCAAACAATGAATCTACAGGGAAACTGCCTCTAAAGTCTCATTCAAGATACTGATTGGTGTGGACTTTGGCAGAAAAGAGAAAATTCCAACTATACTGTTCAGAAAATATGTTCAGAATTCAGCAGTTGAGATTTGATTGATGGGCATTTCCACATCATTTATGCCCAACATCTTTGCAGTTTTCTTCTGCAACTCTAATACATATTCCCAGAGGAAATATACAAAGTGCTGTTTCAGGTTATGAGATCTTTTCCCCTTTGTATCCAATGCAGAGAGTAGACAGATTAGAAAAACGATGGAAAGGAATATCAAGCACAGAGAAAAACAAAAAAGAGAAAGAAACAAGCTTTAAATTAAAACAAACAAAAATATGTTTTGACTCTTATGCCAGAGCTATTGTTGAGTGTCTTCAGAGTTTTTATTTCTGTACTCCAGTGTACCAAGTGATATTTATTTATTTATTTATTTATTTATTTATTTATTTATTTATTTATTTATTTAAATATAGGAGTACTATCTACTGACAGTACATCTACTGTGTTAGTCAATCTAGAAGAAGAATAAATTTTTTTGATGTACTGCCATGTTAAGATGGAATCATTCTTGCATAAAATCTTCCCACAATATCATACACTAATAGAACTTCAGAAATATAGAAGGCATAATAGATATTCAAATTAAGTTGCTCATACACAAAGAAAGGCAAAACTATAGATGTTTGCTCTTATTCATTCCATATGAATGCAAATATTTCTTATCTTTTCTTGCTTGACATACTGTACCCATCAAGACCATGTTAGTTTGCTTTAGGAAAGAAAAATCCCAGTTGGCCTAGCAGCTGCAATTGGGGATATTACTGGATTGCATTTGTATTAGTCTACTTTTATCTTGTAGGTTCCAGTTGATTTTTCCAGTGACCAACCTGGTACACTGTACTGGGATATGATGGGAACCATCACTTCTTTCATCATGTAGCTCTGTAACTGTAACACTTGTTTTTTCATTCTCTGTAACAGCATAGTTCCTAGGGCTTTCACTTGGCTTTCTCCATTATGATAGCTCATCTCAAAGAACAAGGAATTAACGTGGAAGTTCTACCAATTATCACAATTTACATTCCAGTTATCAATTTTTGGTCCAGGAAAATGACCCTGAGTTTATCTCTGAATGGAGTGAATGTTGGTGGATCTAGGCCACCTCTCCATTTATTAACTGAATGTTTAATGAATGAGGCATAGTCTTTGGTTAGCCAAGTATTAATGTTAATTGGAACTATGTATGCAGTAGTTTTAGAAAAGTATAAATATTTCTATTTCTCTAGTATATGAGTATATGATTACTCAATTGAATGGTCATAGTTCCCTTTGAGGAAGAATTAGGAGCATTATTATCATTTATGTATCTTATTATTTATGTATTGATATTGTGGAGTCCTTTCTTCTGGGAATTAGGCAGCCCCTTCAGTTAATTGGTTTTGTGTCTGAGAAGCTAGAGAAGTAGTTGTGACTTTATTAGGAAAGTTTCCCCTCAGCCTAGTAGGTACCCATCCTTGATTTCTTTGGAACCGATAGGTTTCCTAGAGATGTTTTATATGAAGTCCTCTACAAGTCAACCCCACATGGCTGCAATTCTGACCTTGCTGCTCAGCTCATTATAATTGTTCCCACTTTGTTTTGGTAGCTTAACACCATCCTCTGGCCCCTACAGTTCAGGACCATATCATTTTCACTGCTGTGAGGCTGGTTCTGTAAAAACATCTCCCACCATGAGCTCTGGCCTCCAGAAGACAGCTGCTTCTGACTTTATCATCCCCTAACTTCTCTCTTCTATTTGAGAGCACACATTCCTTGTTTGTTGAACTATTATTCTGCTCTTCTTTTACTTTTATAGTACTTTCTATGGAATTTTGTATCAATACTTCTTGTTTTTAATTTTTATAAGGTTTTCTCCATGCCACTTCACAGTTTTAAGTGCTCCTTTTTCTGTTGTTTTTGTATTCATAATATGTTGTCTTCCTATTATTTCTAATTCTCATTCCCTTCTCTTTTATCTGGACCTTCTCTTTTCTTTGTATCTATGTCCCCATGCTGCTTAGTTTGGATTCCCATTTCTAGCAGTTTCTCATGACTGTGGGACTATGTCCTGCAAGGAAGCTTTTTCCAAGTCAACCCAGATCTTTAAGTGGTCATGGGGCCCAGATGATCCAGCCTTTCCAATCTTGCCACTTGCGCTCACTTGCTATTGTAGCATTCACGCCTTCTGTCCTCAAGGTGGTCCTATGATATTTACAGTGGACATCCATTTGCTATTTTGGAGACAACAAATTAATTAGATGCTCCATTACTGTCCTTATTTCCTCCAGCAGAATTGTGGATGCCATTCAGATCTTTGTTGGTGGTGTATTCCAACTTGTTTGTATTTTGGTATTCGTGGGTATTCCTACAAAAGTACATGCAAATGAAATCATTCTTATCACTTAATGATGTCAAAAGTTTGTCCATGATATTTTGATTCTGCTATCTAATTGCTATAATTTTATGAGGGTTTATGGAGAGTCAAATCTGTGCTGACACTGATACCTTCTCCAATTCCTTGATTATCAAATTAATCCACATAATCACCCCTTGATGTATTCACCTTTATCATTGCTAATATAAAGTTCAGAGAGTAAGTTTCCCAAAGTTCAACCTTGTATATAATAGAAATCAGACACAAATTCAGACATTTTTGCTGCAGATCACACATTATTGACCACCTTGCTAGGCTGCCCCTGAGTGTCACTTAAACTTCTATCAAAAGAATGAGTAGATATTATATAATTTAGAACAAGGTCCATTTCCATATTGAATTTGAAAGAATGGAATGGATAATGTCTTGAGGTTTTGGTGCTTTTGAGGAACATAAAGAAGACCAGGGTGGCTGACACCTTAAAAACCAGGGATGGGAGTGGGGATCATGAGGTCTCCCATGGAAAGTAGGCAAAGGTAAGCGATTCAGGATACACATTGCAGGTTATAGTCAGGCCTCTGACTTTTATTGCACGTGCAATATATTATCATGGAAGAATTTTAAGATATATGTAAAATTCCATGAGATATCAAACTATATATTTGCTTTTGAGAGAACTTTGATTTTGAAGAAGTACTTGGCCAAGAATGTAGGTGAAAGAATGGATATTGCAGAAAGTGAAATAAAGGTCTCTAATGCTGGCATAAATAACCAGGTAGGAAAGAGTCCTAGAACATGAGACAGGAGAGGTGGACCAGTGAAGAAGAATGAGGAAGGTTTAGAGGGGCACTGTGGAGGAATGAGGTAAAATACTTTCTTTTGCATTATTTAGCAATAAGTGGGCACTATAGAATCAGGTCTCAGAATCAGAAACTGTACAGAGCTACTGCTTTAAGTTGAATGGAACAACAATTTTAAGTTGCTGAGTCATCTTTTAAAGTTTTTAGGTTCCTGAATCAGAAGATCCAAGACATTTAGGGTCACAGTGACTCTACTTTCTTGCTATTTGTATCAGTTACTTTCTGTTTGAGTCTCTGAGATCCTATGAGCTGACTTCATGATGAATCTTTAGTACAAGGTGACATTTCACACTTTTCCTATTCTTATTCCAACTACAGCAAATATATCATAGAAAACAGAGGAAAGGATGATGTCTGTGATTTTTATATTATTTTTATACATGTCAAATGAAATGAAGTAAAGCTAAGTACATGCATATGAAATCTTTTTTTTTTTTTTGATGGTACTTGGGATTGAACCCATGGGCATTCTACCTCTGAGCTACATCCCCAGCCCTATTTTTTATTCTTTATTTTGAAACAGAGGCCTCCAAGTAGCTGAGGCTGGCTGAGAACTTGCAATCCTCCTGTCTTGTCCTCCAAAGTACTAGTATTACAAGCATGTGCCACCAGGCCTGGCTATATGAAATCATTTTTAAAGGGCTTAGTAAATTGAATCTCAAAAGTAAATCATATCTATTGTTACATATCACCATCTACCTTCTAAAGGAGCTTTGGCTTCTTGTGTTAAGTTCTGATTTCTCTCCAAAGTTTTAGAATACTGGGAATTGTTTTCATAAGGTCAATAGATGATGTGATACAAGTCAAATAATGTTATTGCCTTAAGTCAGGAACACAACCAGTAAGCACTATTAACTGAAAATCTGATGTGAACAGAATATTTCTTATTTCTAGTTATTGTACCACCTCTAGGAGGACAGTAGTTATGTTAGTACATTTTTGTGTTCCTCACTATAAACTGTGTTGGTATTGATTAAGTACTATGGCAATATACAGAAAGCTCTTACAGAACCCCTCAGTGTCTACACCAGGCACTATCCTTGGTGGTGGAAATATAAAGATAACAAAGACTCCGTCTCCATAATTAATGTCTCACACATCCGTTTGAGAATTCTGCAAGTAGCCTCATTTTCTCCTGTAAGTGAGTGACATGTAAGTCAATTTATACATCATAAACATATTTGTGATTATAGTCTGACCTTTACTAAAAAACCCTGAAAAGACATTGATGGATCCTACTTAACTCTCCTTCTCTTCAGAGGCCCTTAATAAAATGTGGTGTGTTAAAGGAACTGTGTTATTGTGAAGGTAATGTATATATTCATGAAAAAGTTAAATACCATTATGAGTGATATTTCAAAGTTAAATGTAATAAGAAGTAGTCACAAAGTTATTAAATTAAATTAAAAAAAATTGGGGTGCATTGTAATCACACATCTTTGTGAGGTACAAGCTAGTAGATATATACATGCACACATGTTAACTCTTCCCCAATTCCCACCCTGTTCCCTCCCTCACCTGCCTTCTCATGTTTGGTTTAGTGACTGACTTTGTTGTTTTTGTGAATTGAATTTTAAGAGCTGAAAAAACTATGCCTACTCTTTTTTCTTCTGTATCATTCAGACATATATCAACAGCCAAATACAGGCTTAGAAAATATCCTAGTGTATGTATAATGATGTGCAGGAATGTAAGTCATATGTTTAGGAAAGGTATGGGATGCAGATTTCTCTCTTTTCAGGTATTTTAGAATTGCACAATGAACACCTTGAAAGATAGATACCTATTCTCTGCCAGATGTTTGGTGAGGGAACAGGGTGGGGTAGCTTTGGGTGACAATCATAGAACAACCATAGAACAAGGACTCAATCTCTGGTCTGCAACAGGT
The DNA here is from genome assembly GCA_004027655.1 of Graphiurus murinus. NCBI lineage: Eukaryota > Metazoa > Chordata > Mammalia > Rodentia > Gliridae > Graphiurus > Graphiurus murinus. Next base: position 70,078 of record PVLC010001977.1, read on the forward strand.
ACTTGCTTTGAATTTATTCATGTTTACAGATATTTAAATGTGACAAAACATTTTTTTTTTTTTTTTTTTTTTTTTTTTGCAGTACCGGGGATTGAACTCAGGGGCATTCTACCTCCGAGCTATACCCCCAGCCCTATTTTTTATTCTTTATTTTTGAAACCGAGTCTCACTAAGTTGCGGAGTGCCTCACTAGGTAGCTGAGGCTGGCCGGGAACCCGGATCCTCCGGTCTCAGCCTCCCGAATGCTGGGATTACAAGCGTGCGCCACTACGCCCGGCGTGACAAAACATTTTTAAATGTATCTAGTCTCAACATTAATAATCTCAACATCTCACTGGACATCAGAAAGCCATTTTTCCATTGCCTCATCTTGTCACTTCAAATAGATTAGCTTTGCCTTTAGATTCCTCCACTGGAATTCCTGATGGTGTTGATGTTTTGCTAGCTGCTCTTTTAATATTGCTTTGCTTTTTTTTTTTTTTAATATTGCTATTCCTTCAATTTTGAAAAGAAAAAAAAAAAGGTCCCTGGGCAAATAGAGTATCTCTGGGGTCTTCTGCTTTTCTGAGGAATCTGTACTGTAAACCTTCCTACCTATCTCTAAAATATTCCTGCTTTTTCCTATAAAAACTTCACTATATGATCCATAGCTCACTTATACTTTAAATGTGTCTTGCTTTGTATGCAAGTTGACATTAACACAAGTCAAGCAGTGACTCCAAGGTGGCTTTCATGCCACAATAAAGTATGAGGTAGTGAGTATAGATAATGAGAGGAGAGGGGAGGAAAGGAAGAAAAGGGAAAAAGAAAAAAAAACTTGTATAACTCTTAATGCATTTTGTTGTACTTATCATTATTCCCTATTTTACCATGGGAGTAAGACACACACACACACACACACACACACACACACACACACACACACACTCTAATGATAACAAAATGAAGGATTTATGTCCTTGACTAAAGCAAAATATATCAGCATATTAAATTTATTAGATGCACATCTCTTCTCTCCAAGTCCACTGTATTATATATGGGCCACCTCAAGCTCCATTGACTTCAGGAGTTTTTCTTTTTTTCCCTTTAGAGTATGTGAAAAAGAAAAGAAGAACCAGTGATTAAGCAGGATTACGTGTGTGTGTGTGTGTGTGAAAACACTGAGCTCAGCCTGCCAGACCCACCTGAGTACAGGTTGACTAAATAAATCCTGGGATGCCAATTTCTTCAACAGAGCAATGTGAAAAGTTTCCAGCATCTAGAATGAGGTATAAAATTCCTGTTTTCTGAATATAGTACCATTCAATATACAAAGCTAATCTACTATTACATTCTAAGCACTGGAGTGGATGCCAAGGTAGAAGGAAGAAGGAGGTGAGGTAGGGATCAAAGGTAAGGCACTTGAGGGTAGGACAGAGATAAGTGGCACAGGTGTTGTGCTTCAAAAAGAGACTAGTAAGCAGGGTATGGTGGAGCATGCCATAATCCTAGTACTTGGGAAGCTGAGACAGAAGAACTACAGATTCAAGGACAGTGTCATCAACTTAGTGAGACCTTGTTTCAAAATAAAAATGACTGAGAGTATAGCTTGGAGGTAAAATGCCCCTGGATTTAATCCCCAGTTAAAAAAAAAAGAGAAAAGAAAAAGTGACTAGTGACTAGTTGAAGTTTAATGCTACCAATATAGTCTGTTCTGATCATGAGCATATGAGTTTTATTTACTACTCATATGGACATACCTGGTGGGTGAAAACATATGTCATTGCACTCATCTCATATACCTGTACCAGATACCTTTTCCAAGTCTTCTTGTGCCAGGTGAGCAAGGGAATTCCCCAATTAATATTTATCATATTATATACAATCAGTTATGGGAAGATAGGCAGTGTCCTTAAAGTCTCTTTCCTTGGAGATGGTGGGTAATTTTAGAGCTTGACATGCACAGATCCACCATGCTCCCTTATAAATGTTTCAGATGCAAAATAAGAAGCATGGAGTCAGTGCCAGCTGGAAGGCATTTCCTAGTAAAGATGTGGGGCATTGGTGGGAGAATCTATGCTTTCTTCAAATAATAGCAGCCATGCTTTAGACCTTTTTTCAAATTCTGCCGCCTATCATAGTCTCCTACAATTCACTGAAACTTCCTTGAAGATCAAAAATCAGTATTATCAGCATTTTCCTAAGCATAAAAGAAAGGCAGTTTTATAGCATAGGAGTCAACTTACCCATATACCCCATTTTATATGTGGTGGTGTTGGTGGTCATGATTAATGATAAGTTTATCCAACTTGAAGATGTGTAATTCATTAATAGAAAGGCAGACAGACTATGGAGACTTTAAAAGACCATTTTCTCCAGGAATCTTCCATACCGCTAATATAAGGCAATATTTCCTTCCTTTTGCCCACCATTAAGAATGCTTGAAGAATCACTTGCATTGTTTGGAGTAAATCCAAGGGATTTTTACTGCTGCTATTTGATTGGTTTCTGTCCAGTAGGAATTAAGCCATGGAATTAGAAAGATTTCAATTTCACTGGGAGATACACAATTACTACTCATATAAACTTTACCTCTGTAGGCCTCAGTTCTCAACTATACAATGAAGATAACAATGTCTTGTTTATGGTTGAGATGTTGTAAGTATTATAAGATATGTATGCACAATGGCTAGAACTACTGTATATTCACTGTATGGTATCAACATTATTTTTCTCTCCTGCTGTATTCTCTTTTTCTTGCCTTATAGAGCAGCATCACACATAGGGTTGCATGAATAAGAATCATTTTGTAGGAAAAGATAAATTATATCACCTATAACTTCAATTTCTAATCATTTTTATATTAGTCATATCCAAATCTCCCTTTTGACTAAAGAAATTTCATTTCTTTCTAAGCCCTTGAGATTGATGTGCCACTTCTTCACAGAACATTGGAGCAGGAAAAGTCTATTTAGATGGTTTACTTAATGCAATTCTTTTATTTTATAGAAGAAGAAACTGACCTCAGAAGGTGAGATGAATGTTTAAGGTCTTTAGGCTATAGGGTAGCAGAGGAAAACTTTGAATCTATTAAAGTTCATTTTCACACTGTTATCCTACCTAATAGCTGAAATTAAAGATGTCAGGATGTCCTCTGGTTGTCTTCTTGCAAAATTTTTAATAGGTGAAAGAGGATCTGCTTTTTTTCTTTTCCATTTCATCTCAGTCTAAGGTTATTAAGCTACATTTTAAATAATTGGAGAACAGAAAAAGTCAATTTATGGATGTACTATTTCATAGAACAAGAAGAGTTAAACAATTTTATGTGGCCCAAACATCTTTTAAAAAATACTATTCTTTGAAGAATCTACCCAGGTTCCAATAAGGAAACACAGAACAACCACATATCCCAGCATCTAGGTACACACAGCAAGATGCCAACAACATGACCAGGAAACAAGACTGATTAAAGAATATAGCAGAGGAAACCAGACCACCCACATTGCCAACATACAGTGTTCAAGCCAGAGGACAGATAAAGGAAAGAAAATTTCACCATGTAGCTGGTTCAAAAGAATCGTGCTGTGGCCCCTTTGATGTCCCACCAGAGGACATCTGCAATAAGCAGCTAAGTATGCCAATGTAGTGCTGTTCAGTTGGAAGGTCAGCATTAGAACCAAACAATATCAGAGAGATTGGTAGGATGGACTTGAAGATTTCTACATTTGTGACTTGGATGAAAAGCATGATTATTTCCAAGGATAAGACTTGGACAGCAATAACATCTGTACCTTGCAAAGAGGAAGCCAAGACAGTGGCAGAAGAATGACCAGGTTCTCTATGATATACCTGGAGATACAAGGTAGCTTCATATGAAGGATACTGCCCACCACAATCATCAAAATCTCAGTGCTGGGTAGAAGGAACAGTCAGTGAGAACAGGAGGAGTGAAGGTTAGAAGAGTCCCTGGGGCAGAATGAAGGAGGGACAGAATGAAGAGGTGTTTTTTCCTGCTCCCTGATTATCTCATCTTGGGTCCAGTCATAGTAGGTCAGTTTGGACCATCGTAGTATCACCTGCTACTGACCTTTCTTGTGTTCCTACTCAGAATCTATAGAAAAGTTGGGATCATGAACTACTGCTACTAAGTCCCCCAGTGTAGGAAGTGCCTCAGCCACTCAACCTTAGCCCTGTACAAGGATGGGGTCATTGTCCTGCTGAGACACTTTTCAGTCCCCATGTCTTCTCTGTGAAGACAGTCCTCAAGTCTTCTTCATCCCACTACTAACAAGGCCTCTGGAACAGTCTTCTTTCTCCTGAAATTAACTTGTTTATGTATTTTAGTGACTTTGGCAACCTTTGGGCTTTCTGTTTTCTGTGGCTGATGCAGCTTCTGGATATTTGAGGATTTGTGTCTCTTTAGTGACACCAATGAGTCCTGTCTCTTTTCATTCAGATTTAACTTGGGTTTAAATACCACTTTGCTCTCTACTTTGTAATAAAAAAGATACTTTGAGAACTTCCTGATTTCTCCAAGACATATGCTATGTTTGTTATTCTTAAGTATTATTGTAAGCATTATTTAACACTGCCTTAGCTGCTGGAAAGAAACAAAGATGTGTTCTATTCTCAATGAATTACCAATTTAAATCAGAAAAATAATATATTCTAAGAAGTTTAAGAAAACATAATAGAAAAATGGATTAAACACCCAAGAGATTGGTAATTACTTTGTAAGAATGTTTTAACTGTATAGAGGGGACGTTTCTGAACACGTGTTTAGAAACCCAGGAACCCACCAGAAGGTACCTGTGAGACCTTTGATGTGTTGTTTTGATGACTTAAACAGGAAAAAAAACTAGTTTCGGAGTGGAAAATACTTTCTTTACTCAGTTTAAACAGTAGTTGTTAGTTGTTCTAATTACTTGGAACAATTAGCACATGCCTTTGCATACTAGAGTGACTCTCTGGCTGTACCCAGAGGGATCCCACCCTGCTGTAAACAGGCTGTTTCCAAGCCTGGGCTGTGACCTACATGGTCATTTTTCCTGCAGAAATGGGGGAATGCCCAATGTGCACAAGACGCTAACAGGCCCACAGCAAATAGGGTCTCTATCTTTGTGCAGTTTATAGTGCAGCAGAGAGGACTCCCTTACGTGGGTACCATTTGATTGTGTGTTTAATTTTACCTATTGTAGAGGCAAGATCTTGTGAATCTCATGATGGGAGCCTGTCCTAATCTGGTTGCAGTGGTGGTCAGAGAAACTTTTCTTGAAGACAGATAATTGAGCAGTAGTATGAGAAACAGTGGGGCTTGATCAGAGAAAGAAGCATGTATCAGAGGATGCAGTTAAAGCCAAGGTAACTGCATGGTATAAAAACCACTGAAGCTCAGAGGTGGTGCCACATTTTGGACAGCTGATGGTGGCCACAGTGGACAGAATGCAGGGAAGACGGTCTGAGAGACCAGGCTGGACAGATAACAGGGACCAGATGCAGTGGACAGTGTTGAGGATTTGAGATTTTGACTAAACAAATAGGATAGTCATTTCAGAAAGTGTGAGGTTGAATAAGAGAGTTACTATTAGATATGTCCTGGGGGTCTGGGAATTATGCCATTAGATGCATACTGAGTAGAGCAGAGTTTGATTCTGGCTAAAACATGCCCACTTTGGACTAACATGAAGAAAGGTCATTGTGTGCTTTGATCCTATTTTTTGGATGTCTGTTTTTACAACAGAGCCCTAAGAAGTCTTCTTACCTTATGCATTCATCAGGGAGTCCACTTGGGCTGACCCTGGCAGGTTTAGGGGGAAAGAGTCTGACTCTGGGGACTCCAGAGCCCCTGTGAGCTGCTTCTTCAGCCTCCTGTTAATTCTCTCAGACATTTACCCTTCTGACGACTGCAAGTTCAATAATGGATAGACATTGGGGGTGTGAACTTGGAGTAGGGGGGCTGGTGGAGACCTGTGGCAAAGCCACAGTTCTGTCACCTTTTGCAGGGAAAAGGAAGCTGCCTCTCCCTCTCAACCTTACTGCGTGTTTTTCTTCAGACCTGGTGCTCAAGCTTTTGATATGCAGGTGAACATGGAGAGCTATGGATGGATTTTTAAATGGATTAAATATCAATTTGAAGTTAACAGCTGTGGAATTGACCAAATCCATAGAGATCCTGGAGATCAATGTCTTGAGGCTCAGAGAGAGGTAGGAATTAGGAATGGAATTTACTGTTGATTCTGGGCAGCTATTGCCTTCTGAAACTCATTCTGGGGGCTGCCTTCACCCCAGTAGCATCTTCTTTTAGTGTTTTGGTCTCTCAGCTTCTCATTCCTCCACAATCAGTCCCTCTTTTTAGCCTGCTTTTCATTCTCTACTTCTCTCTTCTCCTGTTAGCCAATAACATTCCCCATCCTGTTACATCTACGTAATTCTTCTTTCCTTCCCTCCTTCTCTCCTTCCTTCTTTTGCTCCTTTTCTTCCACTTGTATTTACTTCTTTGTGCAGGCAAAATTTGAGGAAACTTTTACATGTGGTCCTGGCATTTGAACCAAGTGTCTTTCTCTTGTTAGGCAAGTGTTCTAAAGCTGAGTCACATCCCCAGCCTGGGAGATGAATTTGAGTGCAAAAAAATATGTGAACAAATTTTATATAATAACATGATGTCAAGAAGAATTTCCTAAGATCAGTGCCTTTATATGGTGGAATAAATCCCCAGGAGAAATAATAAGTGCTAATTTCTTAAATTATTTAAAACTTAACAGGTCACATTAATGTCACTATCATTATAAATTATATTATGATACGAGACTATGATGTACCAATAAAAGTAAAAAATAAATACATAAGTGCTAATATAAAAAAAAAGACACTCAACTGGTCAATATAATCAAGGATCAACTGCCAGGAAGGCTCAGACTTAAACATAAAGGAATGAAGAAAATGATCCTAACAGGATTTTCATCTTCTCAGCTCAGTTTATCTCTAAGCTAAATTTTGTAACTCTTGCTGAAATCAGCTCTGTCAAGCATCAGCAAGATTCACTGCTTTCTTATGGTCAAATTCATCAGAAACTAGAACAAAATAGGAGTAGGAGCTATTAGGGATGTGTTTCTCAAGAAGAAGCCTGGTCTCATGGGTGAAAAATTGAACTTGACATTGAGGGACTTCCGTGCTTATTCTAGGCCTGCTCCTGATTCTGCAATTAAGAGGGGGGGAAAAACCCTTCTAATACTTAATTACAAAATTTCCTGGTTACTCATCACTTCTTAAAGTATCTGAGTATATTTTTTCCACAATGAGTAAAGCAGTAAAAAACCCTCTATTTTCTTAGTACATATTTAGGACATTTTCACTGAGATCTACTCATAATAATATTTATGTCATCCCTGTTATACATAAATATTTTAACAGAGAGTATATGGAATATAAATATTGCTACTTTGGGGCAGACCAATGTCTTTATTACTAGCATTTTAGAGCTCTTTAAAAGCTGTTGCTGCTTTTGAGGATGATGTCATTAAACATATATCCTTTGATCCTCCTCAAACTTTGATAGAAACCCACTTTGGTTTCATAAACCAATAGGACTTCCTGCAAGGAATGTATAAATTGTAGATCTTTTTTTGTAAATATTCTCTCAGTGGCTCTCAGTAGATCTTTCACCTGGGTACAACGAAGGCCATTTTACAGATGAAAGTGCATGAAAAGGGTAGAATTATTTGCTCAGTGACAGAGCTTGCAAGCAGCATGATCCAGATCACAGTCTGTCTCCAAAGACCTATAGTGAGCTATCCATCCAGTGACCAATATCAATGGCATTTGTCTTCTGTTTTCTTAGTCTCCTCCACACTCCAGGCTCCAGTTGCCTTGTGACTGACTCTTATTATATTGTGACTGTCCTTTCCAGGTACAGATAAGGAAAGAAAAATGCCACCCTATTCTATTTGCCCTCCTATGGTTTAAAACATTGTTCCTATTATCTGTACATACGATATTGCTTTGGTTAGAAGCAGTGTGAAATAGAAAGGAGTAGGGCTTGAGATTTGATTGCTGGTCTTCTAGATTGTCATTTGACTCTGAACAAGAAATTTACTCCCTAGGTAACAACATATATATGTGTGTGTCTTGGTACTGGAGATTGATATGTGTATGTGTGTACATCTATAGACATATAAATATATAATATAGAAATATGATAGAAATAAAAATATATAATATACATATACATATATATTTGGTACTGGGAATTAAACCCAGGGACATTCTACCCCCAGCTCTTTTTACTTTTTATTTTTAATTTGAAACAAGGTCTCACAAAGTTACCACACATTGACTGTGCTTCTCTTGTGCTTCTAAGTACTGGGATTACAAAAGTGCTTCCATGTCCTTTATTGTAACTTCTTTATTTTAAACATAGGAGTTGAATGAGAAGATGCATAAGATCTACGTGTGCTGCAGAATTATGTTTCTGTGATCATACAGTTTTCAGTCATTTATTTTTTAAATAAAACTTTTATGAATAAGAGCATTGATATCATATAATCTTAGACTTCTCTTAAGGATAAGCTATACCTGGCTCAGTGTTCCAGTGGCTGTCATATAAAAGCTACCTGTTTAGCCTTAACATATTGTGAGTTGACCTTAGTAAGTAAACCCACCAAATATTAGGTAGGCTTCATGGAACAGTGAAGTAGCAAATTTTTTCATTTCAGAATAATAGGGGATCAAATCTCAGTTTTGCCATGTATAAACTATGTCATGGTGCAATTTTCAAAAAGTTAAAAATGTAATTGACATACATATATAGAGAGATGTTATGTGCCAGAGATTATTTAACCCAATAAGAAAATGAGCAGGGTGGTAAGGCTGGTTTGAAGTGTACTTGCGGAACAGAGATTTACTTAGGAAAGGCATGGTCATGCTGAAATAAGTTTTCACGTTAGATACAAAGCTGGCTAGTTTCCCACAGAGCATAAAACCATTATATTTGGGATTTTTCTATTGGCCAAAAAATAACTTCTATTCCTACCAGACATTTACCTTAGTAAGTAACTCAGTGTCTTAGCCTCAATCAATAGTAAACATTAAGTCAAACAAGGATACAGTTGGTAGAGAAATAACTGTAGAATGAGCTTCTTAAATAGTACTTCAGCATTGAAAAACCCAGTTATCCTTTTCTCTTTTTTTCATGTTTTGGATAGATTTTCTTATCAGTTCAATGCATTGATGAATATTATCATCTTTCTATACCCAAGATTCTAATACCCACACTAGAGGATTGCTGCAGGGATTATTAAATAAAATAAAATAAAATGTGTGAATTGTGTAGATCTACTAGTTTTTTTCTTATTTCCTTTGGGTTTTGAAGACAACTAAACTCAAATGGTCAATAATTATCAGTTTTCCAAGTAATGTCCTTGTTCTCTAAGATTTTGACAAATGGTCCTTTGACACATTTGTCCCATAAATCAGAGAAATAAAAAAGAGGGGAAAGTGCTAATGGCATGCTTGTTACATACCCATACATTATTATTAAGCAATAGGTTGCCTTTGTGTGAGAGGGTGGGTAGTCTTTCTCTCTCTCTCTCTCTCTCTCTCTCTCTCTCTCTCTCTCTCTCTCTTTCTCCTTTCTCTCTCTCTTTCTCCTTTCTCTCTCTCTCTTTCTCCTTTCTCTCTCTCTCTCTCTCTCTCTCTCTCTCTCTATATATATATATATATATATATATATATATATATATATGTTCTTTGCTTATCTATGGTTTCTCTTTTTTCATCTGGAGACCCTCTTATGCCCCATCTTCTCCATAGCATCCGCATATTAGGGAGAACATATGCTTCTTTACTCTTTGTGACTGACTAATCTTATTTAACATAATGTTTTCCAGTTGCATCCACTTCCCTGCAAATAACATGATTTTGTTCTTCTTTATGGCTGAGTAAAATTCCATTGTGTACATATCCCATAGTTTTGTAATCCATTCATCTGTTGATAGACATCTTGGCTGTTTCCATAGTTTGGCAATTGTGAATTGTGCTGCTATAAACATAGATACACATGTGTCGGTCTGATAATTTGGTTTCCATTCTTTTGGGTAGATACCCAGAAGTGGTATTGCTGGATCATATGGTAGGTTCATTCCCACTTGTCTGAGGATCCTCCATACTGTTGCATTAATTTGCAATCCCACCAACAATGTATTAGGGTTCCCACTTCTCCACACCCTCACCAGCAGTTGTTGTTTGTGTTTTTTATGATTGCCACTCTGATTAGAGTTAGGTGAAATCTCAAGGTAGTTTTGATTTACATCTCTCTGATTGCTAATGATGTTGAACTTCTCCTCATACATTTATTGGCCATTTGTATTTCTTCTTTTGTGAAGTGTCTAATTAGATCCTTTTCCCATTTCTTGATTGGGTTATTTGTTTCCTTAGCTGTGAGTTTCTTGAGTTCTCTGTATATCCTAGATATTAAACCTCTATAAAAAAAGTAGCTGACAAAATTTTCTCCCATCCATGGGCTCTCTGTTGAGGTTCTTTAAAGTTTCCTTTGCTGCACAGAAGCTCCTCAGTTTAATGCAGTCCCATGTATTAATCTTCCTTTGAGTTGCTTGTGCTTTTGGGGTCTTGTTGAGAAAGTTTTTACCTGTGCCTATGTGTTGAAGTGTTGGTCCTATGCCCTCTTCAAGTAGCTGCAAGGTCTCTGGCCTAACTTCTAGGTCTTTGATCCACTTTGAGTTGATTTTTGTGCAGGGTGAGAAAGTGGGGTTTATTTCCATTTTCCTGCATATGGTTAACCAGTTTTACCAACACCATTTGTTAAAGACGCTATCTTTTTTCCAGTGTGTATTTTTGGTTCCTTTGTCAAAAATCAATTGACTGTAAGCACATGGGTCTGTTTCTGAGTTTTCTATTTTGCTCCATTGGTCTGTGTGTCTGTTTTTGTGCCAATACCATGCTGTTTTCATTACTGTGGCTTTGTAGTAGACTTTGAAGTCAGGTATTGATCACCTATCATTTTTGTTTGAGTTTCACTGTATTGGATAATTTATGGTTCTGAATTTGTACTTTCTGTAGAACTTTCTATAATGTTGGCAATATTGAATATCTGTTCTCTCCACTATCATGGTCACTGTTTACATGTGACCATTGAGCAATTGAAATATGACTGGTATAACTGAGGGAATAAACTTTTAAACTTAATTTCAATTAACTTAAATTCAAGTATAATAGCTGCTTATGGCTTCGTGGCCACTGTATTGGATAGTGCAGTTCCATAGTCTCAGGATTGGTGTTCCCAAACTAATAAAGAGTAGCTCCAAATTGGTAAGTCATGCAAATACATTTATGAGAATAAAAATACACTAATGAGAACAAAAGTCATATTATATCCTTATCTCTAAACTTGCAATTCCTTTCATATGAAGTATTCTTAGGAAGAATTCTGCTTTGAAGAAGATGGACTAAAAATACTTTTCCCTATTCCTTCCACTAAATACAACTCAAAGCCTTGCTTTTGTAGTCATTTTATTCATTAGTCTTAAAAGACTGGTAGAAATATAACCGTAATATTTTATGGTAAATGACACATATACTGTTCTATTCCTTTTACATGCATGATGTTAATAAATGGTCTTCAGAATTATTTAGAAGTCTTTACTGTCAGCTCTGCCTGAAGAGGCCAGTGAATAGCTAATGAGGTGCTGTTGGAGCTGCAACTCCAAGAAAAGAAGTTTACCAAGCATATCCAGAGGGTGAAGGGAGAGGGCATTCTTTACAGAGAAACAGCATATGTGAAGACCTAGCAGCATTAATTTGCAGAGAGGCGCCTTCACTGAAGTCCATAAAGGGGCTGTGAATTGTTCCAAGTCATAAAATGTTTCAACTGCAGAACTTGGGAAAGAGGTCACGTCTCTTCCCATAGCACCTTTTTGTCATGGTTGTAAATGACCAGTCTCTTCCTAATTCACCACTTTGAATTTTCCTGGATGGGATGAAGCTTGATCAATTATCCTCTAAGTAGGTTCTCAGACTGTATCATCTTCTTATTCTTGATTTCAAGCCATATTTTTGAATATACTGTCTCTATATCCCAGTGAATTTCAACAATTGAGATGATAATAAAAATATCAAATGTAATTGAGACAAAGATGCACAAATTAGGTCTGGTCTTCAGGTATTTTAGTGTAAATTTAAGTTTTATCTTTTATGATTCCCTGGAAGTTGTTTTAGGCTGCCTTCTGTAACTTAATTTCGTTTGGCTATTTATCTCCCCTTCCATCCCTTGTCACATCTTCAATTTCAATAGTGAGGGAAATTAATCCACGTGCTGTGTCCAGATCCTATGCAAACTAAACGACAACCAAAGTTATGAAGGACTTACCAATTTATAATTACATTCAATCCATTTTCCTTGGTGGAACCAGAATAGGTTTTTGTACATAGCTATATAGCAATTTCTGCTTCAATAGATCTGGACTGGGGCCTGAGCATTTGCATTACTAAGGAATTTTCAGTTGGTCTTGATGCTGCAGATCAGATACCACATCCTGAGAACCAGTGCTAATTCTTATCTGATTACAGGGAGAAGTGAATGACTGCTAGCCAAAACATATATCCATAGCCTAAGGTTTATGAGAACGGTTCTACCAATATTCAGGAGGGGGAGCTTGTTATTATTAATTCTTCTTCAACCCTGCATCCCTGAAATGGAGGGGTGTTACAGATCCTGAGAGGGTGTTAAGGGGAGTGTGTTTACAAAGAAGTTGATGTGTAAATTTGCATCTTTTTATTTAATATACTTGTTACCTTCATTGCTTCTGATTCCCCCATCTCAGCAAAACAGACTTGTGACATGCAAAATCCCAGTAAATGATGCACTAGCGTTGCGCTACTTCATTCCTTGGGTGAAGATTGAGATGGGTGGAAATACTGAATTATTTTTCCTGGAAATTAAGTAATTCTTTGAGGATTTTTCTTTAATTTGTATGTGTGAATCAGAAGAAAGGAAACATGAAAGTATTGGTTGTGGGCTTTGGGATTAGAGAGTGCTGGGTGAATCTTGGTCCTACTATCTATCCATTGAAAGAGTATAAGAGATTCTACTTTTTGAGCCTCACTTTTCTCCTCTATAGCAGGGAGATAATACCTTAAATAGTTTTGGAGATGACAAAGTGGTACCAGGATATAAAAGTGTCCCTGGCACATTGTTGATCTGTCAGTAGTGAATACTGTCTGCTATATAAATAACATTCTTTTCATGATTTTTCCTTTACATTCACAAAGCGTGTTCATGTCACATCAATTCATCCTCACCACAACTCCTTCAACTACCCAGATACTCTTGCCTCCATTTGCCCCACATAGTATATAAATAGAATCACTGATTTACTTGGATTTTTAATCCACAGCTTTTGATCTACCAGGTGGAGAAGAGGCTAGATGTCCCCCAAGGCCTGTGAAATGTAGGTGAGCTACTCATATCTATTCATGAGCAAAATACCTATGACATCTGAAGGCTACACCTTATCTAGTGTCTAACTGAAAGGTTACACCAGTCATTGAGGTTACAAGAAAAATGTATAATTGCAAACAATTCAATCTATTGTCTCAATTTCTTAATGAAAATTGGGAAGAAGATATTTTTTTTTTTGCAATGTTTAGCCATAAAATGCCTTGGTTAAACTTCTATATGAATAGTATTTTGAAACTTCCTCATGTGAGGTGAGGTCACATTAGCAGAAATTGCCTTTCAGAAGGAAATCTCTTTCCTCCATGAGGCGGAAGGGAAAGGCTGAGAGCCACTCTGTTGAAATATGAGTTAAGTGAAGTGTAATGACAAGGCCTTCACATTTGCCCATCATTTATCCATTGGCCTGAGCTGACCCAGCTTTAGTGAGGCCGGTCTCCTCCCCATAGGTCCCTGAACTTTGGCTCAGCCCTAAGATTAAGCAACCACTAAAGTGAACTCCTCTATCCCTCCTTAACAGATTATTTTGAAAATCAGCCCACCAAGAATATTTCTTGATGAACTGCTCAGCTCACGTTGTCTGCCTTTGTGTGTAGGATTATTCCCTCCTCCATACAGTTCCTGCCAGCTTTGCCTTACCCTCCCTGTAAAACAGAAGCCTTTTTCTGTTTGATTTTGGGACAGACAGAATTTGAGGTTGACATGTTCTCCCTAATATAGTACTCATCTTGAAAAATGTCTCTTCTTAATCAAGTCTAAATTTTACTGTTTTATCTTGACAGTAACTTCCAGGCAGAAATTTTAAGAGGCAAGCATTGATAAAATGTAAATGATATTTAATCCTTTGTTTAATATTTTTGGGATACTTTATCAATTTTAATGATATGTCCACATATAAAATACCTGGTGCTTGGGTGTATGTTGAGACAGGAGAAAGAAAAGAAAAGAAAAAAGACAGGGGGGGGAGAGAGAGAGAGAGAGAGAGAGAGAGAGAGAGAGAGAGAGAGAGAGAGAGAGAGAGAGAAAGAGAAAGAAGAAAGAGGAGGAGGAGGAGGAGAAGGAAGAGGAGGAGGAAGAACAGGAACAAATATTTGCTGTACTGAGCTACTTAAAGGATATCATTTCATTAAATTCTGATAAAAACTTGATTAAGCATGTTCCAGCAACACCTCCATTTTATAGGTTTTAAGAAACTAAGATATATAATTGCATATTTGTTTACCAGATTTATGTAATCAATTACTAATTCAATTAGTAATTTGCTAAGCTGTCTGATCATAATCTTTTAATATCCATATCATAGTGTTTTTCTCTGATTTGGGATTGTTTAGGTGATATTTAGTTACTGATAATATGTTTTTAGTAAATTATTGTGATTTTTTAAATCCTATTTTTTTGTAGTGCTAGAGAATGAACACAGGGGCATTCTACCTCCGAGCTACACCCCCAGTCCTAATTTATTCTTTATTTTGAAGCAGGATCTCACTAAGTTGCTGAGGGCCTCAGAAGTTGCTGAGGCTGGCTGCGAATCTGTTATCCTCCTGTCTCAGCCTTCCAAGTACTGGGATTATAAGTGTGTGCCACCATGCTGGCTTAAATCTTATTTTTATTTAACAAGAATGGATTGAATTAGTTTTAAGATTAATATGTACAAGGCTTTAAAATTTCAGTGTATAAGACTCTTGTCTAGACACAGGGAAAGACCAAAAGATGACTCCAAATAAAATGATTTTAGGAGTTTGCAGTTTGATAGTAGAGATCAGATATAAATAAGTAACTCTAAAATGAGGCAGCTCATAGATGGCATAGAATGAAGATGAAAAAGAACTATGGGCATGCATGGGAGAGAAGGAGTCTTTCTGGTGTTGACGAGGAACTTTGAACTCTGCTTTTCCAGTTCGTAGGATTTGGGATGATGAAAGAAGGTAATAGTGTGATTGTGACATTGAGACTCCATGAACAATCTCCAGTTTAGAAGTTAGGTTTGGTCCACTCGATTGCCATTAAGAATGACCTAAAGGTAAATTGTAAAATTTAATTTATAGGTGCATAATAGTTAAAAGGGTTGTGAGGATGAAATGAGCTGGTGCTAGAGAGATGAGAAGGAATTAAGTGCATCACAAAGAAGACTGTGTGAGCTCAGTGCCCTGTGAGACAGCTAAATTAGATAGCTATGGCAGGTTCAAATCCCCAGCGACATTTGTGAGGCAGATGCTCAAATTCTCCTACTAGCTATTTTTAATCCAGAGATACAAGATCCCAAAAGAGTGTACTGAGAGGAAAATCGCCTCTGCAGTGTGATTTAAAATGCGGTATCACCCCAGGTGAGTTGCTGGGCATATTTGGCATCCCACATAGGAGAAGACTTGGAATTTCTCTTGGGATAGTAGTTCTATTATCTGCTGCCTTCTAGAAAATAGTCAGCTCCTGTTAAGAATCTGTAGTTTTCTAGGATGAAAAGTATGTGAACCTTTTTTTCTTTTTTTTTTCTAATGTGTCTTCCATCAAAGACATCATTGGCTGGCCTTCTCTTTGTTGCAAAAGTTACCTGTTATTGTCCCAAGTGTAATATTCTCATCTCTTTTCTAGTGGCTCTTCTCTTTTCACACAAACACTGTTATGCTGTAAATCTGTAGAAAGGGAGATTCATTTTTTTTTTGTTTGTTTGTTTGTTAGTTTTTGCAGTACTGTAGATTGAACCAGGGGGCATTCTAGCAATGGGTTACATCCCCAGCCCTTATATTTATGTATGTATGTATGTATGTATGTATATATGCATTTATTTATTTATTTGAGATGAGAGGCTAAGTTGTGGAGGCTGTTCTAGAACTTGTGATCCTTCTACCCTAGCCTCTCTAGTCTTATAATTAGAGGTCTGTTACTGAGCCTGCTGAGATAGTATTTTAAAGAATGTGATTTCCTTTATCAGTGCTTGATCAATCACAGTGAGTCTCTGAGCTCAGGCTTCCAGGGTTAAAAATTCGAGCTTACTAGACTGAGCTGCAAAGTTGTTTTTTATTTGAATCAATGAAGGGGATTAGTAGACTTCGAAGTCAGGCAGAACTGTGTTCCAACCCCACTCCTACCACTTCATAGTGGGGTGTCCATGGTCTGAGGTTGATGTTGTTTGGTATTTTGAGAGGGTTAATGGTCTGTGAGGAGGTTAGTCACTTTAATGAGAATAACTGAATTAGCACATTCCTTGTGGTCTCTCTTCTGACATATGTCTACTTGTGGATGTTCCTGCAGACTTTCAGGGCCGCAGCCACAGTGCCCAAAGTCAGGTGGGAGGTACCTAGTGCAGGTAGGGAAGAAAAACAATATTGACAAATCCTAGGAACTCTGGGTCTCTAGAGGAATTCAGTGGACATGTGATGTTACAGTTTAGATCTGTATGTTCTCCCAAACATCATGTGTTGAAAGCTTGGTCTCCCCACTGGTTGTGCTACTGGGAGACATAGTCACTCAAGAGGGTAGGATATTGTTGAAGGATGCAGGTCACTGGGGATATACCCTGGAAGGGTATACCTTGTCCCTGGCCCCTTCCTTTTTCTCTCCTGCCATGAGATGAGTAGCTTTGCTCCATGATGTTCTATGGCTCAGAGTGATGGACCAAATAACTGTGGACTGAAACCTCTCAAACTGTGAAATAATTAAAACCTTCCTTCCTTTTAGTTGGTTTTCTTAGGTATTTTGTCATAGTAATGGAATGATGATTAGCACAGTGAGTTTCTACATGTGGAGTCTAAGCTCTGAAACTAGTTTGCCAACCTGATTGCTCTTGACACACACAAGACAATGTTGTGAAGCTAGGAGACATTGATATTCTTGATCGTAGTGGTTTAGTTGCAGGGTGAAACTTATGAGCTTAGAAGAGTTATACCACTTCAGTATACATTGAATTGTCTCTGTTCAAAGGATTAAAATGTTTCTTTCCCATCAAGATCAGGGGCTATGAAGCTATAACTATACAGTTTCTGTTTGAAACACAGGGAGCATTGGAATTCCTAAGTCAGTTTACTATCTGCCTGATAATCTGGTCTTGATTTTGTATCTCTCTTTATATAGTTAATAACAGAAGTGAGGAACATCTTTGAAAATGCATTAAGAAGACTCAAACGCAGCTGGGTGCAGTGATACTTGCATCTAATCCCAGTACATGGGAGGCTGAGACAGGAGGATCACAGGTTTGAGGTCAGCCTCAGCAATGTATTGAGACTCTCAGCAACTTAGTGAGAACTTGTTTCAAAATAAAAAGGCCTGATAGTGTAGCTTGGAGGTAGAATGTTGCTGGGTTCAATCCACAGTACCAAACCAAAAAACAAAAACAAAAACAAAAAAGGTTCAAACTCACAGTTTCTATGTATCAGCAGGTAACCCTGGAGTTCTGGAGTGGATAGCTCTGAACAACAGAAAAACAGGGCAACCCATCCTGGATTCTGGGTGCTGGTTCAGCTGGGAATTGAGTACAGTGGTAGGGGAATTGTGAGAAGTAGGGAAGGGTGCCCAGGAGTGTATAGAGAGGGAGACGGGATGGTAGGACATAACTTCCGGGCTCCTTTAATTTCCTGACTTTTTGCTTTTTCTTCCTCAAAGCTGTTTGCAGAGCTGAGAACTGCCAAGTGATCTGTAAAGTCACTAAAATAAAAAGCATCCATTGAAATAAACAGAACTCAAATTGGCTGTATCCACTTTTCTTAATCTCTCTGAATCTTACCAAACATTCTTCCCCATTACTGTTCACGTTGCAGCTGCTTAATTTTCCCCTCCTCCTCTGCTTGGTTAAACGCATCAGTTTCTGTCAGAGCCTTCTGAAATGACAAACTCTAAGATTGTTTACTCATTGAAGCCCAATTTATCCTTTGCTTGGTCTGACTGAGAGTGAAGAATAACCAAACTATTTTTTATCTGCATTTGGAGCAGCAGTGAGCTGGGCTATCGGTGGTGTCTTCAGATCTCCCTACATACACGTTTGACACCTAATCAGCTTCCTGCCTGCCTTCCATAGGAAGAGAGACACAAAGGCATTTATCAAATTTGCTGAAAGTGTAGTTAACGAGATATTAATGTTATATAGGCAATATTTGCAATTAGGGGGCTTATTTTAAATTGATTAATTTGTTTAGGAAATATTGATTTCAACTACTTTCTCAGGAGACTATCAACATTTTTGTTGTGCTTATGTATTCTAAGAGTTTATTATTATTATTATTATTATTATTATTATTATTACTATTTTTTTGTGGTACTGGGTATTGAACCAAGGGGCATTCTACCTCTAGACACACCCCCAGCCCTATTTTTCATTTATTTTTTGAAACAGGATCTCACTAAGTTGCGGAGTGCCTCACTAGGTAGCTGAGGCTGGCCGCAAACCCGGATCCTTCCGTCTCAGCCTCCCGAATGCTGGGATTACAAGAGTGCGTCACCATGCCCAGCTTACATGACTCACTTTTTAAAGGGACATCACGTCATAGGGGCCCATTACCCAAATGGAATAGTTGGTCCTTGGTATCATTGAGGGACTGACCCATTATGAACTGTGGCTAACAGTTGCCCACAAGACATTCTTTGATCTGACTTATTCTTTCTTGCTAACATATCATGCATTTACTTGAGTGTTGGAGGGGAAATACAAACTTCTGAGCTTTGGCAGGCACTCACTTTCCTCTTCCTTTGTAGATAGATTTGGCTTGGTGATCCACTGTTCAACAATGAAAGAAAGAAGGACATCTGTCAGGATAAAGGGGTAGGGTTTTAGAGAAGAAGATTCCTGATGGTGATGATGAAGGGATAATGCTTCGTTTTATTTGATTTTAAGACCAGAGACATTTGTTTTGGCTCATAGTTTTTTTTTTTTTTTTTGGTCTATATTTCTACTTAGAAAGAAATATTTTAGCTTTGGAAGGTATTGGGGACTGTGGAATGTGAATTTTGTTGGTGAATGGACAGGCTTGTACATGAAAATCAACACCTTGAGGATGGCAAATAGGAAAACATAAATAATTTGGATTTTTGAAGACATTGTGAAGCTATTGCCCTGATGTTGGAACTGTCCACCTCCAGACTTCCAATAGGTAAACAATGATGTCCTTAGGATTTAAGTCATTGACAAGCAGGCATGTTATTTTCCCATTGGTGCTATAACAAATTATCACATTCGGTGTCTTAAAACAGTCATCTTATAGTTCTAGAGGTCAGACGTCTGTAAGGCACTTCATGGGGCCACAGTCAGCGTGTCAGCAGGGCTGTGTTCCATATGGAGGCTTCAGGGAAGACACTCTTTCTTTGCCTTTTCCATCTTCTACAGGCCACCTGCTGGTGGTCTCCTTCCTTGCTTCTTCCTCAAAGTCAGAAGCATAGTGTTTTCTATCCTCACTGGACTTTGCTCTCATCCTTATACTTCTCGAACTTCTACCTTTCTTCCCCCTTTTTAATAAGGACTCTTGTGATTACATTCAACTCACCCAGCTATTCCAGAATAATTTTATTTCTCAAGATCCTTACCTTAATCATCCAAAAAGTCCCTTTGCCATGTAAGGTAATGCATGCACAAGTCTGAGAATCAGGATGTGGTCATGTGAGGGGGGGAGGTGGCATAATTTTGCCTAGCAGAGGAGCACTTGCATATTCTGATAGATATTTTAAATTGCTCTGTTTCGGATACATGCCACATTAACTTGTCTTTCTCCAAGCCTATGTCTCAGATTATACATGCCTCAAGGGCAGAAAAATCCTCTCTCCATATTTTGTACAGCATCTAAACATACATTTTCCTGTTCATAGGAAAAAGTGCTCTATATTAGATTAGTATTTTTTCTTTCTTTTGACGTCTAGGGAAGTTTTTATGGTATCTGAAGAGATGGGCCTGTGTTTTAAAAAACAAACAGCAAGCAACACAATGAAAACCCTGATGGCATATAACGTATTCGAATAGGCAAAAAAATAGAGTTATTATTCACTTATCCAAGAGTAATTACTGCTAGGTTAAACATTGATCTTCCTGGGAGCATTTCAAATAGGATTTTCATAGCAAAATTGAGGTTGACCAGCACTGGTGAGGAGCACATCAGTTGAATTGATTGATGTCTGCCCTTTTCTCTTCCTGCTGTGGAGCTTTGTTCCCAAACAGCTGGGCAGCTTGTCTGGCAAGAGGGCTCCCAGGAGCTGAATAGCAGACTCCCTCGGAGTTGAGGGAATTGCTGTGTGGAATCAAGGGTATCACACAGTGATGGGTAATTATGGGCTAAAGGGATGAGCAATCAGGATACTGTGTGGCAAGGGTACACTTTTTCAAATATTTTCAATTGATGGGCAATGCACGGTGACTGAATGTAATTCTCTATGTCTCTTGTTACAGTTAGTTTGAGTTCAGGTTCCAAAACCCCACCAGGTCAAAGAGTAAACCTGTCCCTTTCTTTGTCCTTTGAGATCATCATTTCTATTATTTGTGAGTTTGAGAAGTGAGGGATGGAAAGTAATAACTTGGGGAAATTTCACCTCCTTACTTTGCCTAATTACTGAACTTCTCTATTTTCTTGTCTAGTCTACTTACATGTCCGTGTATTATGCTTACCTATGTGCCCACTTTTCAAAATATAAAGGTCATTTACCAATGAAATAACTGAATTATTTTAATCTATTTTTAGGTTTTTACTAATATTTCTTTGACTGTGAGTCTGGGAGTATTTGTTCTGGTTTATAGGTCATTTTAATTGTATTATTAATTAGGAAGAAATCATAATAAAGATGGATGGGCAGACTTGACTGTGTCAGATTATTTAAAAGTAGATGATGATCATTGTGATGATGAAGATAAGGGTGATGACTATGATTAAGATAGTGATGATGATGAATATAATAATGATATAATGATATAATGATAATGATAATGATTATGATGGAGAAGTGGTTGAACAGGAGTCAGTAGAATAAGAAATTATCTCTAAACTTGTTACAGATTTTCTACTAACTCCATATCAAATCATCTACCCATATATTATTGTCTTCATTTAAGAACTTATTTCTTCCTTCCTTCCCTCCTATTTTCTCTTTGTGTGTTACTCATTAAATAATTACTAACTTCTTATATATACTGATCCCTACCTAAGGTACAATAAGAGAAGGCATTTTTCAATTCCAAATAAATATGCAACCTTTGGCATCAGAAATTTGATGTTTGGCTCAACAGAAAAAAAATTATTCCTGAATCATATGTATTTTAATGATATATAGAAAAACATACAACATTGGCAAATAGAAAAAAAAACTACTCAAAGTTGAATTTCAAGCATTAATTTGATTTTCTTTCAACTTTTCACCACTAATAATAGTTTTTCTGGTCATAACCACAATAGGATATAATTCTGTGTCTCTGGTGGGTATTCATAACTACTTCCAAATACATAGCATTCAAGTCTTGTCTTTGGAGACTTCCTTACCAGACTCATTCCACAGCTTAGTTGAAATTGTGATACCCTTACTTTCATAGCATCCAATGAATTCAAGGTGCTGCTCATGAAGGATCAGAAACCCCTACCTTGAATTGAATCAGAAACTGGTGACTAAGTATTATAAAGACTGAAAAGATACCTCCCTGTGGAATAGCAGTAGTTGTCAGGACAGTTACTCTGGTTTTTTGATGGACAGCAGAGGTTATTCTAGGCTGGTATCTTCAGACTCTGGTACTGCCATTTCAGGGGAGGTGTTTGCAACCAGTCATGGCAATGTGGTGTTTTCCTAACACTAGGTCTTTCAGCTTCTGGGCTATGTAGCTTTAAGCCTTGTTTTTCCATCACCAGTAATTTATGTTGTTTAAATACATTTCTTCTATGTAGGAATTAGCTAAAGCTTGTGCTATTGATTGTAACTAACTCTGGCTAATGCAATATCCTGCTCCTTCAAATTAACATTATTTTAAAAGCAAGCTCCATGATGCTTACAAATTACAATATGGTTTTGAATTACTGGGTGACATTGAGTTGTGTCATTTGTATATTGATGGGGCAGCCATTATCCTACAATCAGAAAAAGTAACTCATTTTGGTCATATATTTGTTCTTATTGTGTTTATAACATTTTGGGTATTATTTATTGATGGTCATTAAAGAAATATATATACTAGGTCAGTATCACATAGTATATAACACACACACACATATATATGTCATGGTGTTTTCTTGAATGTTTATATCAATTTTTATTTTTATGTTATGAGCAGTGTACAGAAGTGACAATATTATTAGATTCATATGTGCTTCAGGTATCATCAATGAAAAAATAGTTTTACTAATTTTCTATGTGTAAAACTATACTTTGCTATGACGACCAACATTTCTTGGCTGCATTCAACCAGCTGTACAATTGCTTGGTGATATGATAGACTAATTTTAAGAACATTAGTTGGACTATATGTCCTATGAAACTGTCTTCTCTGGGAATCTTTCAGTTATGAATTGTTTGTTTTCTTTCTGGGAAATCATCATCCTTAACCAAATGCCAAATTAATAATAGGATTTTATCTAAAAGTTTTCATATTAAGAAGTATATTACATAATGCTGTTAACCATTTTTCCATGTCATAAATCATGGAGTTGTGATTCTAAGGACCCAGCCTTCTTCGTTCGCACAGAAAGGGAGTCTTATCTTACTATCAAAAACTACTGGTAGATCAGGGAAGCAGAACTGCTGTGACCAGGTATTTCCAGCCAGTGGTCAGTGCAGTCAGCAAGTGCTTCCTCTACCAAACAGCCCACAGTGAAAGGAGAGTAGCTCCGTATCAGGGAGGAAACAGCAAAGAAGGTGCGAATACAATCCAGTTCCCATTCTGCCTCTACCACTGATTTCCTGAATGATTATACTTCTTTCTATCTTGGGCGCCCACCTTCTCAACTATAACATGAGACAGTTCATCTGGACAGTCTCTAGAACCAGTGCCTCCTCTGTAGTGTGATGAGGACGTTTTATGTTTACTCATTTATTTCTGTATTTAGTTTTTTCTACATAGAAATATTCTCTTTTTCCAGTCAAGTTTTCCTCATACTTATTAGCCCAGCATGTACCTGTGTTGTACTTAAGCAGCTGCTGTTATGAGATGGAAAAGAGGTTGCTCTGAAGATTTTAAAGTGTGCACCATCTCTAATTCTACTCCATATTTGGCAATTGATATGTTTTCCTAATCCTCAGTGGATAGGTAAATGGGAGGTAGCTAACTGTTTTGTGACCGAGCAAAGGTTGTTAATACCTACATGTTATTCTGATTAAGCAACTGGGTTCTGAATTACATTACCTGAGGTGAAATTCTGTTTCCCTAACATTAATTAAATGTTATTTGATCTGTTAAAACTGTTTTGCGCTTAACCATAAAGTAGGATATATTTTAGTATAAACCTCATCAAGTAGTTTAGAATATCAAATGAGACAAAACACATAAAAGATAGCATCTAATATACAGACAGAAAATAATGAATTGTAGACATTACAGTTTCAATCCAAAACCCTTAAGAAACTTCATTACAAATCCAGGTTATGGCTTCTATATGATGGAAATATCTGGGGGAAATGGAGGTATTAAGGAATGTTTTTAAAAAAGATTTAATTTTGTTTGGATGGATATCAGAAAGTTTGGTAAACACATATCCACATTACCTATATCTATCTTGTGCCCTAAGAACATATCCTTGATAAGAAAGTTGTTGACTCAAAACATTTTACTATTGACTTTGCATTTCCTTTAATTGTCAAAGTCCACTGAAGTGCCTATTTAAGTCCTTTGAGTTGTTAAAAAGCAATTTAGTCAGCCAATAATTCAACAACTTTTTGCTGCATATCTATTGTATTCCAGTTACTCAGCTGGATGCATTAGTAAGAAAAACGTATATTGAGAAATTTACATATTATCTTGGCCTAAAGTTTGTTCTTAACATGAATAAATAGTAGATGGCCAACTTTAAATTGTCAGAACCTTAGGGAGCCCTCTGGTCATAGAATTTGGGATGGGAATGAGGGGTAAGGAAAAGGCAGATAGAAACCCAGACTGTATATCCTTCCATAAAATCCTCTCACAGATAACACCTATAGCTATCTGGCTTATTAACCAAAGTCTGGCACCTTCTCAGAGGCAAGGAGGAGATGCCTCTTGGGAGGAGGGAAACCTTTTTGTAATTCACATGAAGTAGACTCATCTATAGATGCATTAAGACTGCCATGGAATTAAGTATCTGAGATTTTATTTCCCTCCCACTCAGAATCCATCTCTTTCTCTTTCTCTTCTTTTTTCTTTACATTTTTTTATGACCCTGGGGATAGAGCCTAAGGGCTTTCTACCTCCAAGCTATACCCACTCAAGCCTTTTGTATTTTTTTGTTTAGAAACAGGGTCTCACTAGGTTGCCGAGAGTCTCACTACATTGCTGAGGCTGTCCTCAAACTTGTGATCTTCCTGTGTCAGTCTCCCAAGTACTGGGATTACAGGTATACACCACCATGCCTGATTAGTTCTTTGCTTTCTTTAGATACCCTTACCATCCCTTTATGTGGACAAGTTGTTCCATTCCAAAGCTCTCTCTTCCCCTACTTCTTATATATACAGTATTCAAAAGCATAAATTAATTTTTTTTAATGAAATGCTTGGAAGCCAGGCATGGTGGCGCATGCTTGTAACCCCAGCATTTGGGAGGCTGAGACCAGAGGATCTGGGTTCGTGGCCAGCCTCAGCTGCTTAGTGAGGCACTCCGCAACTTAGTGAGACCCGGTTTCAAAATAAAGAATAAAAAATAGGGCTGGGGGTATAGTTCGGAGGTAGAATGCCCCTGAGTTCAATCCCCAATATGGAAAAAAAGAAAAGAAAAAGTAAATGAAATGCTTGGTTTATTACACCAATAAACCCTCTTTTGGTTTTCTTAAACAATACAGTTGATATGGAAAGTGTATGTGGAAATTGAGTCAACTGCATCTTTTTAAATTAGACATTCATACATATACATATGCATATATACATATGCAGAATCATACGTATACACATGCATAAACATACGGCTATATAACTATAGATAGATATGTGCATGTGTGTACATATGCGTATATATTTAGTAGTACACATCTGTTTATTTAGTAACATGTAGTAAGTTTTAGGTCTCTGCTGTATATAGAATTTTAATGTGCTATTGTAGGGTTATTTGCTGTGATTTTGCGCAGACTCATTTCCTTGAAGAGAGGCTGGAAGGCAATGGTAGTCTCAGAGGAGGGTACACACTCTTTTCAAATAAAATGTAGATGCTACTTGGGAAATTTTCTTTCTGTGATGCAGAAACCTTGGGGAAGAAAGGCAGAAACAAACAAAATCTATCACTAGGATCAGAGACATATAGAGATCTGGATGGCAGAATAAAATAGTCTAATAATAGTTAAGAAAAAATAGGTACATCTTAGAGTTTAACAAGGGTCTCCATATCTAAAAAATTATGTTGGGGGAGTTTTGGTAAATCTGAATAAAGATGTATAAAGGAAAAAGAGACCACTCACACTTTCTCCTCTTAGAAAGTCTTTTAGGGAACAAGGTCTAAATTGCATCCAGTCTTTAAATTTTGCAATGTGGAATAATCTCTCCTGGGACTAGAAAAGTCCAATCTTCAGTTATACAATACAGATATTTATTCAAGGTCATGAGCCTCATTCCCCTTTGAAATGCAAAAGCATATCTCAGGGAGCCTATCTCAAACAAATCCCAAGTGAATTCTATACCTGCTTGGCTGTTTAAATTGTGTAAAGTTTAATTTTGAATTTATAGTCTCTTATAGGCTACATATTTGCATGTACTTTGTTATCTTTGCCAAAAATACATCCATTTTCTTTGCTTCCACATTGATAGGGAAAGTTTTCTCTCTGTTTTTAGGGTTTTTATTTCTTTAACATTTCATAGATAGGATCCCATAGGAATCTTCAGAATAATCCAAGAGATAGGAGCATTACTAACCCCAGTGTTGACTGGTATGGAGTCTGAGTTTCAACAAGGTTAAGCAACTTTCTCTAGGTTACACAGCTTCTAAGTTGCATGTCTGAGACAAAAATTCACGTCTGACTTTAGAATCTTTATTCTGTGTCTCTATTTGACACTGAGTTTGTACCAATGAGAAGGGATTAGCACCTCCCTTCATACTTCAAAGAACAACAAGAAAAAAGAGGATCAGGGAGATTAAGAACCACAGACAAGGCTTCACAGGGGCAAACTTGACTTCAAGCATTCTGCTACACCCGCAGCCCTATTTTATTTTTACTTGAAAACAAGATTTTTCCAAGTTGTTGAGGCTGGCTTTGAACCTGATCTTCTTGCCTCAGCCCCCCAAATCTCCCTGAGATTACAGGCGTATGTCACCATACCTGGCTCATTTTGAAGGGCCATGCCTTTCCACTTAGTTGGGAGCACATGCTCTTTTGAGTTTTTGGTCAACCATCACTTCTGTGGGAAGCTGGTCCTTATGACCATTTCTTACTTCTCTCCAGGTAAAAGAGAACACTCTGCCTCCTCCTTTCTGTCTTCTGAGCTGCACCAGTCTCTGCTCTGGCTTTAATCTCAATTATCTTGTGAAGTAGATTTATAGTATCATTACAGATGAGAAAAATTGAGATTTATAAAGACTAAGTAAGCTCCTCCAATCCACAGCCAGCAAGGGGCAGTGATTAGTGTGACCAGGTCTATCTGAGTCCAAACAAAACCCAGGCTCTTGGTTCAAGAACTACACAGGTGAAAAGAGATGCTCTCAGCTGCTGGGTCAAGTTCATATATTCTTCCTCCTTTGTCTGAGAATGATAGTCTCCCATTAAAACTGCTAATGCCTCCTACTAGAGCTTTCCATAGTGAACATAACTATGTTATATGGGCTCCCATGAGAGAATTAGATAACACCGCGAAATGTTATTTAAATAGTTAATATTAAATTTCTTAGACAATTTCTGTTAAGGAAGCCATTACACTTTCAGGGCTTCAGTTCTTAATATTAAATACTCATTGCAAAAATTTCAAAAATATATTTTAGGCTGACATACTAGTAAAATTTTTGACTAATTTAAGACTTAAATAACATTGCTGTTTGGATATGAGGTAGTGTTTTAATTTTTTTCCCCTCCAGAATCACAATCTATTTCCAAAGTTCTCTTATATAGAAGATAACTTTGCTCTATGTTTTTTTCTTATAATACCAAGAAGAATAAACATTTGTTCCTCTGACAAATCCATTTCCTGAATAGTATTTTTATTAGGGTGACACTAATCTCATAATATACACTTGGCTATGCTTCCAACTTATACATTGCATAATGGTTTGATTCATAGTCAAATTATTTAATATTGCACTCTGCTCTTATAAATTTGATGCTAATTAATGCTGTTTGACCTGCTCATGTATTTGTATTCATTCTTTTTTTCTCATGTCAGGGTTCATAAAAGTGTGTACATTTTATTATTTATATTTATGCACTGATTAAGAAAGTTATAGGAAAAAAGCAGCAAGTTTGAAAATTATATAATAGTCCAGCACATACAAGGTGCTACTTTCTAAGTGATATTTTTAGCTTGACAATAATTAAAAACTGGTTCACACAGGAATATGTAAATATGGTTTTCATAAATTATCCAGTAAAATAACTAATTCTTTTACAGCTTTAATGTGAGATTCTTTGGAAAATAGTCAGATAAGCAATTATAATGGCTATATGGTTTTGATATGAAAATTACAGGAGATATTAAAGATGCTGGATCATTTTGAATAATCTGAAAGTTTTAAAATAGGTACTATATACTTAATTTAGTCCACACTTTAAACAATCATCTGAGATTTATCTTATTCCTGTTTTATAAATGAGAGGCTTGAGGCTTAGAGTGATCAAACAACCAAGATAAGACAGAAGTCTATGCAGAGTCTATGGTACATGAAGGAGTGAAGCCAAAGGAATGTGGTAGACATCGAGAAGGGACACTTGACTGGAGGTAGGTGTCAAGGTGAGGTTGTTGTCGGAAGTCAGGCTGGGGAGGCAGGCCTGGCAGTGCATGCACTGGTTTATACTAAATGTTAATGATGCATTGCGTTTTGGAAAGTTGACTCTTGCTGTAGAATTAGGAAAGGGTTGGAAAAATGATTACCACCATTCTGGGAAGATGATGATAGTGTTGAAAGGGAGATGGAGAATTGCGAATTTGAGTGACATCAGGCAGGTAAGACCTACAGGAAGCATTGTTAATTGTCATACAGTGAAGGCAGGTGAGAAAGAGAGGGGAGTTGGATAGGATTCTTAGGGTTGGGCTTGCATTGCTGAATAGAATGAGGCACTGTTCACTACAGTGGGAAACACACAAGATGAAGAGGAATTAATTGGCAGGGACAGAATGTGATTCATTCTAATTTGTGAAGTATGTCTGAGACTTCCGTCTAGGAAGTCTTTTTCATAGAGTTCAAAGGAAATACCTATACTGGTGATTTAAAATTGAGAGCAACAACAAGAAACATTATTATTTCATATAGAATTTCTCCAAGTGTGGCTTGGGACACTTTGTTGGAAGCCTCTGCTTACCTCACCTGTATCCCAGTGGTCCTCATACCTTCTTATGCATCTAATTCCCTTGGTGTAGTCTAGTGGGGAGGAGAAAGTCTCTGCTTGTGTTTTAGTTTCAACTCTTTCAGGTGTTATTGTAAGCCCACAGGAATTTATTTAAACTCTTTGTGCTATAGTTTCTTCCTCTCTGAGATAAGGACAGAAATGTCAAGCTAATAGGATTGTCTGAGGGTTAAATGTGTTCATTTATGTTTTGAACTCTACTAACAATCAATATAGTGAGTGCCCAATAAAATTAGCTATCATTTTTATCCCAGGAACTTGATAAAATACAGATTCCTAGATCCTAATTCAGGATTCTTATGTATATCATATTTTAGAATAGATATGCACTCATGTGTGGGTTTCATCAGGTTTTTATATGGAGGTAGGGAGTGAGACCCAATTCCTTCCTTTTAGTTAGCCAGCACCAGCAACAAATGGTAGACTCTTTGAAGTCCTTATCCTTGAACCATGACAGAGATTCCAAAATCATAAACTCTGAGAGTATAGAGGCCAGAAGATTCTTATTTTTTAGAGTAAATTCTCCAGGATGTGGGAATGCTAGTCCCCAGCCAGGTCTGGGAACATCATTTTGGATGATTCTTTTTATTATTATTTTATTCTTATGCTTTTCATTTCAGAGATAGGTCTATACCCCCCACTAAAATGTGTGTTCTCCTTGCAAAGCAGAGCTTGGTGGTCTTTCTTACAAGTTTATTTCCCGGTAGGTGAATGTGTGGCTGTTTTTACCAATGGAATGTGGGTGGAACCAAAGCCTGGCAGGAAGTTGTCTTTCCCTTTCATCTTCTTCTTCCCATTTGTCTCATTGGGTATGGACCACAACAAGGCTCTAGATGGTATGTCTACACGATGGAAAGAATTTAGGATACCTCAAAAAGCATGAAAAATGAAGGATCTGTCATGTGAACAAGAAATGGATTTTCTATGTGTTAAGTCATGGAAATATGGAATTTTTTGTTATAGCAGCTAGTGTTCTTTTATAATTGCTCTTCTATATGATTACTGAAAAGAAGCATAGGAGTCCTGTGAGGAAATAAATATATCACACCTAAAGCATCATTGTGTGTTACCTGAGGATACAAAGAGTAAAAGTGTCCTGTATTTGGTTTCTCTAACATAAATCCATGTCTAAACAAGGTAACATTTCAATCATTATTAGTTTTTTTTTTCCATGTTGATTGAGGACTTAGGAATTAGGAAATTGTCCATTGGAAGATACTTCTTAAGATTACTGAATACTTTTTAAATATAAATTACGGAAAATTAGTGGCACTCAGGTTACACTTCACTCTCTCTTTATGTCTCAGATGCAGTTTACTTGGTTTTGTTTATCTTCAAATAGGAGATGAGTCTAAATTCTGTATCTTATCAGACAATCACCTGGGTTTATAAATATAAAATATAACAGTGATGTTTCTCAACCATTAATTAAAGGCATAAATCTCTCACCAAAAAATAATATAAACATAAATTTTCACAAACTATTCATTTTTAAAGCTGATTAGCTAAATTTACATATAGATTAAATTTGAAACATAGGAAATATTATTTTCTTTCATTCTGATGGTTCAATGCCACTTATTTTTAATGATTGTAGTGAATAGACACGACACTCTGGAAATATGAGAGCCTTAGTCCTGAGCAGATGTCATGGGGTTATTTTAAATATTTTTTGAATAAGGCAGATTAGGAACATTTTGGAGATAAATAGAGGATGTAAACATAATAAATTGAAACTGACTTATGGGTTTTGAGCAACTCATGCTATCCCTATCTTGAAAGAAAGAAAGAAAGAAAGAAAGGAAAGGGAGAAGGGAGAGGGAGGGAGGGAGGGGGAGAGAGAGAGAGAGAGAGAGAGAGAGAGAGAGAGAGAGAGAGAGAGAGAGAGAGGAGAGAGAGAATAAATTGGTTTATAGGCCTCATGTTTGTTATCAACTTTTGATTAGCGTGACTCATCCTGATCTTTGCTTGGAAAAGATAGTAGTTTGTTTTCTTTTTTTTTTTTTTTTTTTTGCGGTACTGGGGATTGAACTCAGGGGCATTCTACCTCCGAGCTACACCCCCAGCCCTATTTTTTATTCTTTATTTTGAAACCGAGTCTCACTAGGTTGCGGAGTGCCTCACTAGGTAGCTGAGGCTGGCTGTGAACCTGGATCCTCCGGTCTCAGCCTCCCAAATGCTGGGATTACAAGTGTGCGCCACCACGCCCGGCAGTAGTTTGTTTTCTTGAGGATTTATTGTATACACACATACCCCTTAGGTCAGGTTGTCTTACACAGCCTGGGTTACATGCACATTTGGGACTGGGCCCTCATATTCTTTCCTTATTCCTATATAGCAGAGATTCTGGATATCTACCCAATGGGGTAAGTAGGACATTAATAGAATCGGAGGTGGAATAGGGCAAGAGTAGATGTCAGTGGGTAAAAGGAACAGATGATGTTGACTGATGAATACATTATAAAGAGGATATTAACCAATCAGTTGGCGAATATCCTTCATTACACTATTTCTCAAAATGTAGATTCAGCTACGATACTCCCTTCAAACTTCTAAACCTTATTCCAGGTTCATTGATTCATTCTTGTTGGTGGGGTATGAGAATTTCCTTCATAGTAAGATTCTCAGGTGATCCTGAGAACTCGGGATTGAGTATGTGACTCTCTGTGGAATAGTTTCAAAAGGATTGCTAAAAGTGAAGGACTCAAGAATTAACTGTAATGAGAATGAGGATGTGTGTGTGTGTGTGTGTGTGTGTGTGTGTGTATGTGTGTGTGTACCTGGAGATTGAATCCAGGGGGCTTCTATTTCTGAGCTAGATCCTCAGCTCTTTTTATATTTTATTTTGATATAGTCTTGCTAAGTTGCCCAGACTGGTCTTGAACTTGCGATCTGCCTGCCTCAAGCTCTTAATTATTGAAATGATAGGCATACACCCAGCACTTTTCTTGTAATGAGGTTTTAGTTTTGAAATAGAACTGGCAATTCTCCTTTTCTGACCCTGCCCTGCCTCCACATAGCTGCAGTGGGGTCAGATGAACTTATCTGCTCCTGTTCTTCCCTGCCTGGGTTAGTGGTAAAACACAGTCTTTGTACAGGAGTAAGTGTGCTTTAAACCACCTCATATCCTTCTTTTAAAGTGAATAGGAATAATTTATGAATAAACATTTGATAAAAGATAGCAACAAAAGTACTCAACATCTAGCTGTAGGTTTCAAGCCACAAATCTAGTGCAGTTAGGAAACTTACAAATAAATAGCCATCCCTACAAATAGCCAACTTCTCAAAGCAGGTGTGAAAAAAAAAAAAAAAACTTTCCTATGGTTAATAGTTTAATTTTATTAGTTCCAAAGCACTAACAGGATGGAAGTACCTGCTTATTTTCTCACTTTTATCTATATTTTAACACAATCTTCTTTCTGTTGACCAGTGCTTCATTATGCACTTTTGATTTCACACTGGATAAAACACACGCAAAAAGTAAACACATAAATGTATTCTGAACCTTGTGAAGCTTTTTATTTAACAACAGCAACATTTTTTATTTAACAACAGCAATAGTGAAAGCCATCCAGGCAAACTTCTCACATACTGATGATTCTAGTTCTGCTTGTATTTTGCAGGGAAGTAGGAGAGAAGCTCATCCTGTGATGTCAGTGGTCCTTCCGATGGGCTGTAAACCCTTCCAAGGCCTGAACTAGGCAATCAGTATGGTAGCTATTTGTTAAGGACATGGGCTTTAAAATTAATCCTAGAACTAAAACTTAATCAAATCTTGCTTTGCTATGATGTACAGAACTTGGATGACTTTCAATAAATTATTTAAACTAAGCTTTGTTTACCTATCTATTAAATGGCAAGATGATATAGCTACCTCTTGTGGACTTCTAATATATTTTTATTTGAATCTACTATCATTCAGTGCCTCTAATCACAGAATTTCATTCCTTGTCTCTGAGGACTGAGTATATTGACATGGGATTGTTCAGTTAGAGAACTTTATCACTGTGGAAACTGCCATGTTTAAGGGATACATTCATAGTCCAAGACAGAACACTAAGGATGTTCTTTGGGATTTCTCTGAAAAAAGAAAGCAAGGTGTACCACCTCTCTCAACTCTATGTACCCATCTTTCCTGCCTCTAATAGAAAGCATGTCTACTGAAGTGGAAAGTGAGGCAGATACACGAAGAAAAGATGGGGGAGTGGTAAAGGGGAGATAGAACAAACAAGCCAGTGTAATATGCGTTAAGATCCACTCATCCCATTTCCTTGGACTATTAAGTCCCCATAAATTCTCAATTTACTTTAGCATTGTTTTTATTACTAATAATAATAGCTTGAGTTGGACTTCTTTAGTCTGTAATTGTAAGTATTCTGATTAATTTAGCACCATACAGGGTTGAGGTAAAGATTAAATGAAGTAATATATGCAAGATGCTTTGCACCACGCCTGGAACCTCAGTGTGTTAGCTGTGACAAGGAGGATGGTGATACTGATAACGAAAGTAATAGTGGCACTGATGATTATGAAGTCTTTTATTTATTTATTTATTTATTTATTTTCCATTTCTGTGAAGTATACAATACCAAAAATACCACACAGGTAACTGGTACTCTCTAAATGGCTTGACTAGCTTTCTTGTTCTTCTTAAATGAAGTAAGTAGGTTAATAAATTACAAGAATGTAAAACAAAATAAGTTTTACATCTTTTCTGTTCCTATTTCTAATCATTGTCAATATTCTATCATTTATTTGTTCAGTTTTTATTATCAATATTCAATTCAAAGCCTTGGCTAAATCTCCAACTGCCAAAGAACTGAGGTCTTCATCCACTGAGTATTTTTTACCTTGGGAGGAATGAGTAGTTTTTTATCCTGTGCTAGCCAGAGCTGGTACTATCCAGAGCTGGTACTTTGGATGGACAAAGGACTTGAATCATTGTCTCTACCCGTTTTGTGCTGCTGTAACAAAATACCTGAGACTGAACAATTAATGAATTGCAGAATTTATTTAACAGTTTTGGAGGCTGGGAAGTTCAAGATCAAGCGTCTGCAGGTTTGTTGGCCTGGTGAGGGGTGCTCTCTGCTTCCAAGACAGAACCTTGTTGGTGCATCCTCTGGAGGAGAGAAACACTATATCCTCTCATGGTGGAAGGCAGAAAGGCAAGCTGGTCAAATGCTGCCTGTAGTCTATTATGTAAGGGACTAATTCTACTCAAGAGGGAGAGGCCCTCATGGCCTCAGCATCTCTGGAAAGCCCCACCTCTTAATCTCGTCACATAGGCACCACACGAGTTTTGGAGGGGGTGCATTCTCTCTCTGTAAGAAAATGAAAAGATATGTGCATTTGGAGGACAATAATTTATAATATTTCCCTTTTTTATTAGAGACCATGAGCACATCAATATGGTGTTTGTTGAGCCTGACAAAGTAATCAATTACACTTGTGTGTTCATTTTTTCTTGCCCAGAGTGATTGGATGTATTGATGAATATGGGCAAGCAGCTATGTTATTAAATTCAATGCTGGGTTTTTAAAAGTATAGTCAAATGTTTGCTAACCCCTGTGCCCACTGTGGATGGTGTGAAGAACATTGGCATCAGACTCAGAACGATCAGGTTTTAATCTAATTAAAATTCAGAGGTTCTCATTGGAAACAGAGGGAGTTGCTAATCAGAATATACAGTCTTGGAGTCTCTGTGAGATCAATCGAAGGGCAGTATGTCTAACACCCTCGCACCCTGTGAATATTTACTGATAGAGATTCATCTTTCTGATATAAGAATTTTCAGTTACTTAGTCTTATTAGTGCCAGAAATGTAGTTGGGAGCTATAACTTTTTGAGACCCCCAGTTTTCTCTTCTGTGGAATGAATATCTCATTGTAATTGTGAGGACTTTAGTCACAATTCCCAAAGTTAGATAGTCAGTTGATTACATTTGCCTACTTGTGCCGGTGGCTGGCCCAAGATCCTACTTCATTCTACTTGACTTACTCCATTAAAACTACATCAGCTCTCAGTGTCCATTTTCTTGTTTCTAATTTTTCTCTGTAAATCTACTTTTGCAGAGGTGCAGCATCACTCCTTTATACTTATGTACAAATGTCAGCCATTCTTAGAATATTTTGTCCCTTTACTTATTTTGCTTTCTATTTCCCTGCATTAGAAGGTATATATGGCACATATAAGGTATACATATTTCACATATTCATATCTAGTGCTGGCCTTGCTTCTCTGTGACATTCCCAATTGATGTTCTCACCAGAAAGTCTGGAACCTGCTCACATAAGAGGATTCCAAGAAGGTTTGAAAATGTCAGGAGTCATTACAGAAACAATAAGGCAGCTTATTTGAAGAAAATCTAATCTGTTTCTCATTGTTTTCACCAATACGTCAGACTTTTGTAATGGTTCTTTCTTTTCCAACTTAATGTCTACCAGTTTTTCACAAAACACCACCTGTGTGAAAGCAACTTCTTTCCAAGTTCTTGGAAGTTTGAGTTGGTCAAGTGGATAAACAGGTTGTAGTGGTGGAGGGTTGACTGGAGAGGGGAGCGCGGAGATAAAGTAATTTTCTGCTCAGTGGTCAGATCACAGGAGGGAAGTCAGATTGTGCCAATTTGTCCTCCTGCCAAAGGCAGACTACGAGGACATAGCACAATGGTTTCTTCTCCTTTGGTAGCTGTAATGACTTTACCCTGTTTTAGAAAAGGAGCAGCTACTCTTCTGAGCTTGTCATGTCAGTCAGCGTTTCTAGAAACCAGCAGTGAGATCTCCATGGCCATGGGAACGAAGGATATAGGAGCAGAAGACAATTTCCTATTCTCAAGGAGTCTATGACTCATTGAAGAAAAATATAATAGGCCTTGGATAAATTTGACTAATAGCTTTTTTTGCCTATGTAGTGTTTGTGTTATATTAATTATTTACTTTTGTTTAAAAATCAGGGCTTTGTTAAAAATGCATATTTTTACCATATCTTGAAAAATAGGAGATCTGGCATTACCAGGATTAAATGTCTTGAACGATCACTTGGAGCTGAGAAACCGTTATGAGTGTGCATTCTTCTGTTTTCTGTAGTCCCTTCATCTCCCCATTGATAATACTCAGCCTACTTCATTCCTATAATGTACAAGGATGTGAGGTTTCAATACATTGACTAAGAAAGTTGAGTCAGAACCCCTGTAGGAAGTTGATTTTAGCAAAAAGGAAAAATAAAACTGACCTGAGTCATTCTTTTTGTCTTTCTTTTTTGAAAACATACTTTTATTGTTGCATTATAGTCTCTCATCATAATGTTGTTTGATTTCTTGGTGACTGCCATTCTGATGGGGGTTAGATGGAATTTCAATGTAGTTTTATTTGTATCTCCCTGATTGCTAATGATGTTGAACATTTTTTCATGTAATTATTGGCCATTTGTATTTTTTCTTTTGTGAAGTATATATTTAGTTAAATTTCCAATCTATTGATTGGGTTATTTTTTATTCTTAAGTCTTTTAAGCACTTTGTATATTCTAGATATTAGTCCTCTATCAGAGAAATAGCTGGCAAAAATATTCTCCCATTGTGTAGTCTTTCTCTTTAGAGTCCTAATGGTTTATTTTGATGAGCAGAACCTTTTTAGTTTAATGCCATCTAATTTATTAATTACTGCTTTAATTTCATGAGATTTGGGGATTTTATTGAGGATGATTCTACCTGTGCCAATATGTTGGAATGTAGGACCTATGCCCTCCTCTAATAATTTCAAAATCTGTTCTGATTTCCAGATCTTTGAGCCATCTTGAGTTGATTCTTGTGTAAGGTGAAAAGGCTATCCTTTCTCCAATGTATGTTTTTGGTACCTTGTCAAAGTCTATTGACTATAAGTATGTGTATTTTTTCTGTATCTTCCATTCTGTTCCATTGGTCTATGTGTTTTATATCTCTGTGTGTGTGTGTGTGTGTGTGTGTGTGTGTGTGTGTGTGTGTGTGTATGACAATACTATGCTGTTTTTACTACAATAGCTCTGTAGTATAATTTGAGGTCAGGAATTATGATGCCTTCTGCTTTTGAGAATTGCTTTGGCTTCCTGGGTCTTTTGTTTTTCCATAGGAAATTTAGGATTGGTATTTCTAGTTCTGTGAAGAATGATATTGGTATTTTTGACAGGGATTTAATTGACTCTATAAATCACTTTTTTACAATGGCAATTTTGATAATATCTATTCTGCCTATCCCAGAGTAAAGGAGATCCTTCTGCCTTCTAAGATCTTTAATTTCTTTCTTTAGTGTTTTATAATTTTTTATAGAGAACTTTAACCTAAAATGATATTGGTGAACCTTTCATAATTTTAGTGTTTAGGTGGGATCCTATTACATTTAGCCTTATGAACCTTGGCTTTTCACTTAACTAAGCAGTAACAGCATGAAATGTTGTTTCCATTGTTTTCTCTCCTCTGTGGAATAAACTCTCATGTTTTCTTTTTTCCTTTCTATTGGTTTTATTTGGGGGGTACAGTCCCCCATCTGTTCTAACACTGAAATTTTCAGCCACTCAGTCTTGCATATCCTTCTTTCATCTACTTCCTGCAGTAAGGACCTTGAGAAGGTAGCATGGATCCAAATCCACACTGCCTGGGAAATCCCAACATTGTGTAGTAGTCGGGCAAATTATGTTGCTGGAGTTTTCTCATTTAGGAGATGGAGGATGACACTTTGCCTACTTCCTAGGGTGTGTTGGAGAACAGTGAATGGTATATATATTAGAACTTCTATAGATGTTAACTGCTTGTGCCATTTTGTAATGGGCCAAAATATTTTAGAACTATTATATATAAGAATATTTATTAATTTAATACTAATATTAATAAGAATATTAATAGCCAGTACTTATCACTTATCTTATGTAATGGCAGATTACCTTTAGTACTCACATTACCATATCATTCCATTGTCTTCATTGAGCACTTACTTTGTTCTGAACATTACTAACTCCCAAGAATTTAGCACTGAAGAAATTAGTCAAAAAATAGTTCTCTTACAAAGTTTAC
Organism: Graphiurus murinus; assembly: GCA_004027655.1. Lineage (NCBI taxonomy): Eukaryota > Metazoa > Chordata > Mammalia > Rodentia > Gliridae > Graphiurus > Graphiurus murinus. The sequence goes on from PVLC010001977.1 coordinate 108,168, forward strand.
ATTCTGTTGGAGGAAAAGATTGATTTTTATATTAATAAAGAAATAAAATATATAATAGATTAGAACATTATGAAAAATAAAGTAGATATGGTAAATTGCAAGTATGATTTACTCCTTTCCTATAAAATGGCACAAAGATGGATATTTATTATTGGATTGGAATGAAGAGGATATCTTCTCTCAGCTAAATGAATCATACTGTTTCTCTTGGGGATTTTATAACGAGTCAAAACATTCAAATATTGCAAGTTGGCAGTAGTTATGGACATATGCATATTGAGTTGTTGGAGTAAATGCCAGTGATCAAGCTTATGCTTCTTCTCTTAAGAAAATAAGTTATCCCTGTGGGAATACACAAACAGAAGTGTAGTATGCATTGAAATATCCATCACAGGCCAAGCTAGTGAAAATATATAGAACTGACAATGCCCCAAGGTGTTATCTTTTAGCACTTAGGCATAAACTTGAGGACCGTTAAGAACTGGGCTACCTCTATGCCACAGCCTCCAGCTAAGCCATCCCAGAATCCTTTACTTGAGAAAAAAGAATTCAATTAAAAAAATAGGCACACACATGCATACATGTGCACACACAACTATTAAGTAGTTGTAGAGATTTGAATTCATACCTGTATGTTTTCTGTAAATACTTACTTTGAAGAATAAAACATATAAACACTTGTGTTGAAGAATAAAATGTAGTTTGTCATATTAAAATTTTAGGAGATTTAAATATTTTCATTTCATGTGTTTTTAATATCAAAAAAGTAATCTTAAGAATATAGGAAAATGTTTTCTTCTTCCTCACTCCTGAATTTTCTATGCTCTCATTTCTCAGTTCCAAAGACTTTCATGAGTGTCCTTGTACTGCATCCTCATTTTCTAGAGGATGTTTAGAAAGATCAAGTTACGAATATCAAGTTATGAAGAGGAATGGGCTGGTCCCTTCCTGCCACCTCACACAAAAGGGAACTTTCACACCCAGTTGATTTTCTCAATCTGCAGGGATTCCACAAAAGTAACTGAAAATACTGGCTTGTTTCCATTCAGAAGAGTATTTTCCTCTGTGAATTAAAGCAGATGACCTAGCTCGCAGGCAAACTTCTGCTGTTCCTTGATATCATGCATAGCACTTGGACTTCTCAGTCTGCTGGGTGATCTATGTAATCACCTCCCTGAAGTTGTTTATTCTGAAAGGACATGCTGGAAGCCTAGACCAAATAGTGCAGATTTGTCAGAAGTGACTAGCTAATTCATTGCTTCCCCATGCTTCAGTGGCTTTTTGCTGATGGCTTCACCTGTCCGTGGTCTAAATATGCCATTCATTACACCGGGGGAAGATGGATATTAATGCGCTCCATAGCTTGCAAAGAAATGGTTTATCTGTATTTCACAAAGAGCTAATGACATGCATTTCAAATCTGAATATTTTATTTGGAGGGATGACTATGACAGGGCACTGCGAGAGGTGGCATCTCTCCTAGGAGTTTTAGGAGTGCTTCATAGGAAAGTGATTATTTTATGCACATCTTTTCCTTCATTTTGCTCAGTTGGGTTGCTCTGTGTATAGCTGATCTTCTATCTTATTTTAAAGAGGTGCCATAAGGTTGCAATGGCACCAATGGCACCAGAGTGACAGAATCAGAGTAGTATCATGAAATTAGTCCTGAATTGAGATGCTCCTTAGTGTGCCCTTCCATAAAAGTCAAATAATCACTGGAGAACTCAGATGTCTCATTTTCTCATAAAATATCTACTCTTGGCTGTGATTCTTAAAGGAGATGGTGAAAATGAAAACATCTGCGAGTTAAAATGTATGCTACCTTTGCATTGCTACTGCTATTTGAAAATTTTATAAATATGAGAATTTGATGTAATAGGTTAGATATCATTGTATGTGTATTTATTATATTCAAATTGTGTTTTTAAAATTTAGTTTTATGAGTCAGAAATGGTGCACATGCCTGAAATCCCAGCACATAGGAGGCTGAGACAAGAGGATTGCAGGTTCAAGGACAGCCTCAGCAACATATCAAGACTCTTAGTGATCTAGCTAGACCTTGTTCCAAACAAAAAATAAAAAGGGCTGAGGATATAGCTTGGAGGTAGAGCTTCCAGAGTTCAATCCTCAGTACGACAGCAAAAACAAAACAAAACAAAATTTAATTTTATGTTACACATTTATAGTATTTTTCCATTATTCATTTTTATTAGTTACTTCATGACTTTTATAATAACTCAACATTTATTTACTAATATTGGAAGAAAAACTTTCCAATTTTGTTTTAATGGAATTAGATAGACATGATGTTATATAAGAGAACTACAAAGTAATAATACTAATGGTAATTTATTGAGGAGGAAAAGGAGGAAGAGGAAGACGAGGAAAATCAGGAGAGTTCTTAGCATGAACTCCCACCTGTCTGGCATGACACTGTTTTCTATTTGAATAATCTCAAATTTGTAATAATATGACCTTTTACTTTAAGAATCCTCATTTTACATGTTTCTTAATGTTAAGTTTTTGAAGCTTTTTGTATATTCTGGATATTAGTCCTCTATTAGAAGAGTAGCTGACAAAGGAAAGGTCTCTCATTCTATAGGCTCTCTCTTTAGACACTTGATGGTTTCCTTTTCTGCATAAAAGCTTTTTAATTTAATGTTCTCCCATTTATTAATTCTCATTTTAATTTCCTGAGCTTTTGGAGTCTTATTGAGGAAGTTTCTCCCAGTACCTAGATACTGTAGTGTTGGTTCAATGCCCACTTCTAGTAATTGAAAAGTTTATAGTTTAATTTCTAGGTCTTTGATCCATCTTGAGTTGACTCATGTACAGGGTGAAAGGTTGGGGTTTAATTCCATTTTTCTACAGATGGATAACCAGTTTTCCCAACATCATTTCTTGAAAAGTCTATCTTTTCTCCAGTGTATTCTTTTGGAACCTTTATTAAAAATCAACTGACTATAAATATATATATATATATATATATATATATATATATATACACACACATGGATTTGCTTCTGAATTTTCTATTCTGTTCCATTGACTTATGTGTCTGTTTTTTTTTCCCAGTACAATGCTGTTTTATTATTATAGCTCTGTAGTACAATTTGAAACCAGGTATTGTGATACCTCCAGCATGGTTCTTATTGCTGAGAATTTTTTGGCTATTATGGGTTTTTTGTTATTTCATATGAATTTTAGGACTGATTTCTTTAGATCTGTGAAGAATGACATTGGTATTTTAATAGATATTTCATTGAATTTGTAGATGAATTTTGATAGAATGGCCATTTTGATTATATTTATTCTGCTTATGTATGACCCTATCCAAGACTCAAGCAATTGAACTTAATAGACACTTCTTAAAAGAAGAAATACAAATGGCCAATAAATATATGAAAAATTGTTCAACATCATTAGAAATCAGGAAAATACAATAAAAGCTACACTGAGATTCCATCTAACTGCAGTTAGAATATATCAAGGACACAAATAATAATAATAAATGCTGGTGAGGATGCGGGGAAATAGGAACTCTTATACATTGTCCATGGGACTACAAACTAGTATAGCTGCTATGGAGATCAGTGTGGATATTCCTCAGAAAATTGGGAATGGAACTGCTATATAACCTAGATGTATCACTCCTGGGTATCCTTTCAAAGGAATTGAAGTCAGAATATTATAGTAATACATGCATATACATGTTTATAGAAACACAATTCACAATAGTCAAGTTATGGAATCAGCGTAGGTGTCTGCCAACAGATGAATGGATCACAAAACTGTGATATGTATATACATGCATACACAATGGAATTTTACTCAGCCATAAAGAACAAAATTATGTTATTTTCAGGAAGATAGGTGGAATTTGAAAATATTATGCCAGTCTCAAATTGAATAGTTATATATTTCTCTTATATATGTAAGCTAGATAGAAATTGAGAAACAAAATAGATCTCAGATAGGGGACCAGAGAATCCAATGGAGTGATAAAAGAGGTATAGGGGAGGGAGAAGGGGGATAGAGGTATAAAGAAGGTAACAGTTTAAATAATACTGCATACACATATGAAATTGCCAATGTCCGTCTCAATGACATGTATTGAGAAGGGGAGGGAGAAGGTCCACAGGGAAATACACCAAGTATCGTGTGCATGCATATTCCTATCACTGTATTCCTCAATATCATGTATAACTGCAATGCACCAATAAAAGTATATATAAAAAGAATCTCCATTTTACTAGTGATAAAATTGAGGTCTAGAGAATTAATATGCTCTCCAAAGATCTGAATGCTATTAAATAGCAGAGATGAGAATCAAAATTGAGCACTCAAACTCCAAAACCCTTACATTTAACCACCTGATGCACTGTGTCTTGACTGAAGCTCAACAGAGCAGCTAGCTAGAAAAGGTCCTGGAATTAAAAGGAACCTGGGTCCTGGAATCTGGGTTGTAGATTTTACATTGATTTATTGTCTGAACCTGAGAGGAATAATGAGATTCATCTTTGAATCTAGTTGTCATTCTTGGGCCATCTATGCCTCTGGTTGGTGAGATTGGTTTGGAGCTGGCATAGGTGGTTGGTTTAGTCTTATACTTCCTTCTTACTGTATTTCTTCATTGACCTGTGGCCACATGGGTGGACTGATGGTAAAAACTCCTCATTTTTCAGTATCCTAAGGACATGAGTAATTTTCCCAAGGTGTCTCAATGAGTCATCAGCAATACAGCTTCACTCAGTCCATTAGGCTGACTTGCTTCCCGTGGGAAATGAACTGAGAGCCTCAGTCTCTGGCTGGAAACACAGGAACCAATGAAGATGGATGCTCAGCCTCTTTCAGCACTGGATCTCCACGTGATTCCATTTTATTATGGTAATGAACAATCGCAGTTTTCCTTAGGAAAATCTTTTTCTTCCTTTCCTTAATGATAATGGGTTTCTTAATATCTTTGTTCTTCTCACATGTTATCTATTACAGTACCAGTTATTCAGAGTAGAGTCTTTAAAAATAAATCTTCCTCTCTGCATTGTTCCAGATGGCTTCCATAATTGGTTTATTACTTTTGCAGATGTTATGGAGAATTTCAGAAATAAAAGCCAACCATGGGTTACTGCAGCAAGTGAAAGTAGCCTTTCTCCATTGATTATTTTCTGTTTGGAATGAATATAGTCTGTGTATCAGCTGAAGCACTGTGTGGGAGAGATGCTGCATTTATGCAGTTTGGGGGACTAAAGATTTATCATTTGGTATGGGAAGTTGTCTTGTTACTTCTTGGAGGATTGGACCCTTGCAAATAAATTTAGGAGCAGCAAATCATATTTTTCATTGAAATGACTTCTGAGAAAGTTGTGTAGGTATATTCCTTTATATTTTAAATCACATTATATAATTTTAAGGGTCTTTTAAGAGTAATCTGAAAATAAAATCAATCAGGTATAGTTATACTGTTGTTATTATTCCCATATTCCTGATGAGAATACCAAGTTTCATAGAGGTTATATGATATAATTCAGTTCTTTGGTTCCTAGGTTAGTACTATTTGCTTTTCTCTATTACCATATCATGTCACTTGTACTCGGAAGCCCTAATTGAGCACAATGAAATACATATTCTACTTCTAATAGAGGGTGGTTCCTATATCCCTAGCCTTCAGGAAAGAAAGCTCTAGCTCAACCTCTCACTGAAATATCCTCAATTATGTGATGTGAAATGAGCCTTAAAATGTCCTTAAACCCAACTGCCCATACAGTGTGATTTTTTCCTACACAATCCCTGATTTAATGTCTAACCAGCATCTGCCTAAATCTGTTTAGTGTTAAATTCCATTCTGAGTTATATGAATTTCCTTATTAGAAATGAATTCAAATGAATCATTATTATTTCAGTTTGGTCTTATGTAGCCATTTACACTTTTACAGAAGAGGTATGTTTATGGGTGGCAATTTTTTTCAACTAGATAATTTAAAGTTCAATGCAAGTGGATTAGATGATTTAAAGTTAATTCTAGTTCAAAATTTCTAACTAAACCATTCTTATCTTATAAATTAATCATCTTGTTTATAGTGTCTTTTTACTTAATGTATCTCAGTTTTCTAATATGTCCTTATTTAATATATTATCCAGATGTCTTTCATTTTGGCTAATTTTGCTTCTCAGTACCATGAATGTACATTTGTGTACTTTTATTGGTGTATTATAGTCTCACATCATAATGTAGTTCAGAGTGATAGTGACATACATGCACATATTTGGTGAGCTTCCCCCTGGCTCCCTCCCTTCTCCCCCATATAAGCTATTGAGATTGGTACTGGTATTCTCACATATACATATAATGTCAGTAGAACTGATTTTTTCATTAGTTCTCCCTCTCCCTCCACCACTCTCCCCAAGACCATCTCCCAGGCACCAATAGAGTTTCTCCTCCATTATCTAACATCCCTCTTGTATCCCAATTACTCTCTCGCTTCTGCATAAGAGAGAAAACATATGACCCTTTGCTTTCTGTGACTGGCTAATCTCACTTAACATAATGTTCTCTAGGTGCATCCATTTTCCTGCAAATGACATAATTTTGTTCTTATTTATTGCTAAGTAGAGTTTTATTGTGTGCATATCACCATTTTTAAGATGTTCTATCCATCAGTTCTTTCAATGTATTTGCATGTGGTTATGTGATAAAGAGAAAAACTAAAGTTAGCACATAGATGAGGAGGATGTGTAAGGAGGATGATTTAAAATTAAGCTTTGTCTCCAAACAAAAATGTTGAATGAGCAGAATTGATCACAAGTGAAATATATAGTGTCAGTAGAGAAAAATGTCAAAGTTGGTAACTAGAAATAGCTCATGTTGTACTACTAATTTTAGGGGAAAATGCATGAACTGTGTAAATATCCTTTAAGAGATTTTCAGAATAAGACTTCATCCTTAATAGTTCTTGGTACCATAAGAGTAATATAAAAAGAGTTAGGTTGGAGCCTACCCAAGTAGTCTGAGATTCTGATACATGATGAGTTTTATATGATCCAACTTTCTGTTACTCTCAGTGACCCCCACCCCATTTACATAGGCAAAGACCTGTGTAGATATTGGAAAAATTAGCTATGCTAGTGTAACTCAGTGAAAATAGCTCCACATTGGGGGGAGGAGGACTAGAAAGAAATTTAGGAGAGTTAGCTCCTTAAAAAGAACCAACAAAATTGACAAATATTTACCTAGACAGACCAAAATGATGATGATAATAAAGAGAAGATACAAGTACCAAAATCATGAATGAAAGAGGAGCTGTCATCACTAACCCTTCAAAAATTAAAAAGTGTAAGGGAGCTTTATGAGCAATCTTAAGTAAAAAAATAACTACATCACCTGAAACAAATGACCAAAACTGACCCAAGAAAAAGGAGAATACCTGAGTTGACCTTTAAAAGTAAGAACATTGAAAGAATAATTTTTAAATCTTGCCTCAAAGTATAGGAATTCAATATTACCCTTATTCCAAAGCTAGGTTGTCACTACAGGAATAAAAAATATAGACTGCCATCCTTCTTAAATATAGATGCAATATCCTTAGCCAAATATTACAAGTCAGGCCCAGCAACATTAGAAAAAAACAAAAATACACTGATGTGCTTTGATCATGTAGAATTTAATACCCCAGAGTGAAAAATTTGGCCTAACATTTGAATCTCAATTAATACAATGTATTCTATTAATAAAATGAAGGAGAAAAAGAAGCTCATGGTTATCTCGGCAGATGCAGAATAAGCAGTTTTGAAAATCCCAAAATCATTTATGATGTAAAATCTTAACAAACTAGTGCAGAAGGGAACTTCCTCAACTTGATAAAGAATATATATTTAAAACTAAAGCTAATATCATGTTTAATGATATTATACTGAATGTATGCTCCTAATAATTTGGAATAAGCAAAGATGTTACTCTTAGCACAGCTGCTCAACGTTTTACAGTAGAAACCAGCCAGCACAATAAGCGCAATGACAATGCATAGATGAAAGGATGGATCTAGCTAGCTAGATGGCTAAACAGAGAGAAAGACAGATGCCAGAAGATATCCAGTTAGGAAAAGAAGAATAAAGGAATAATTAAAACTGTCTTTATTTGCAAATTATGTGATGCTTTGTGTAGAAAATTCTACATAATTAACCACAAAATACTCCATAATAATAAAGGGGTTCAATAAGTTTGCAGAATGCTCAACATATACCATTAAGCAGATCTCATTATACTAACAAAAAACAATTCAAATATAAAATTAAGACAACAAAATTACTCAAAAGAATAACCCACAGGCATAAGTTTCACTAAAGAAGTATAATTCTTATACACTGAATACTACAAAACTTTAGATAGAGAAATTAAAGAACACAAATCAATAGGGGACATTTCATGTTTATGCATTAGTGAAATCTATTAAGAAAGAAATTCTCCCTATAAATATCTACAGAATATTAGAATTTAGGTCTTCTTATTCATAATCTAGTGCTTTTCTACTTTAGCATTTTCTCCCAGTTAAAAAAAGCTATTTGTTTATACCAAGAACATGATTATAAAAGTATAAAATGTTCATATGCTTAGTGTAGATTTTAATATCAAAAATTGGCAAGAAACTAAGTTTCTTGCTAAAGATTTCATGAATAAATTATCATACATAAAATAATGAAATGGCATCCATCAAATAAAGAAATAATAGTGTAGAATTTTATTTATTGATCTAGAAAGATGCTTAGTATTTTTGCTTATACAAGAACATTTTAAAAATAATATGTAATATATAATATATACCTTTAAGTACAGAGAAATTGCTATAGATATTCAGAGGGTTAGCAATAATTATCACCAAGTTGTAAGATTAAGTACTATGTTTTATATTTTTATTTAAACTTTGAGGGAGAGGGTTTGAATTCTTTGTAATGAGCACATATAATAAAAGTAAAGTGATGTGCTTTAGAAGATCTAGATTCTGATTCCATGTGTCTTCTTTTACATCTTATTTTTGTAACATATTCCACCTAGCCTTTTTTCTCTCTCCCACCCTATGCAATTTCTGACAAACCTAGCCTGGGATTTTTTTCCCCTTGTTTGTTGTTATTTCTACATCTTATCTTGGTTTCCAGGTAAGTGGAACTCTGGAGTTTTCTTATCTTTTATTGCAGTTAATAAACAAGGTTAGAAGATGTTATCTTAATTTCCTAGTAGTGCAATAGTTATACAACAGGGAATCAAAATTGGCAGTTTCCTCTCCCACCAGATAAATGTATAATTTATATTCTTGACTGAGATGTTCTCTAATCTAATGGCACTGATTGCCTGTTTAAATGTATGAATGACTGGGGAGTAATCATGCTTCCCAAGAAGCCACTGTAATTGACAGGCTGTTCAGCAAGGGAAATGAGGTCTTAATATAAATGTTAATATTCAACACATTTCCGTTGTGTATATTTTTATGTATAAAATGTCAACATTAGGAAACATTTTGTTTATGATTAACTTTTTATTTTAAAAGAGTTTTAGAAAAATTGCAAGATGATACATAGAGTGTTCTCATATACTTTACACCTCTCTCCCATATTATTAGTGTTGTATATAAGTCTGGTAAATGTGTTACAATTAATACACCAATATTTCTGTATTGTTATTAACTACATTCTGGACTTTACCAAACATTCTGTACAGGTATTTTTGTTGTTGTTTTGTTTTTGGTGTTGGGCATTGAATCAAGAGGCTCTCTTATTACTGTGCTACATCCCTAGCCTTTATTATTTTTAAATTTTGAGACAAGGTCTTGCCAAGTTACTGAGGCTGGCCTCCAACTTGTGATCCTCTTGTATCAGCCTCTTTTTAGTTTTTTTCAAAGTCAACCACTTAACTGAATATGAGAAGGAGGGAGAGGGCGGGAATGGGGCAGCAATTGGGGAAGGGTTAAATGAGAGATGTGTACATGTATGCTTCTACCAGCTTGTATCTCACAAAGATGTATGATCAGAATGAACCAATAAAAAAAAAAGTGCTTCAGCTAATGTTTGATGATTTTCTTATGACTAGGTACTTTGTGAACCTAACAGGTTCTGATAGGAAGCCTTTGGAAATAAAGTGCCATCCTCATTAGATAATATAAGAAAATGATATAGAAGAGCATATACTATCAATATAGCTTATCACTCTTAATATTAATCACCATCACCTGGCCAAAGTTGTGTTTTTCTGGTGTCTCTATTGTAAAGTTACTTTTTCCCTGCTTCCTTTTTATGCTGTGCTGCTCACACAAAAAGAGTGAGCAGTTATTATGTTCCACCTACTTAGGGCAAAGTACTTGCAAAAATTATTTTAAATTATTCAGGTAGGGCATTTGTTCATTCTCTTTTATTATTTATTCAATCAATAATTTGTATAAATATGAACTGTCAACATTTGCTTTATACCTCAGGTTACTTTTTTCAATTTGAACAAAGATTTATTTTATTTAATGGTTTTTATACTTTTATTGGTGCACTGTAGTCTCACATCATAATGTAGTTTACAGTGATAGTGACATATACACATGCACAAAGCACTTGGTGGGCTCTCCCCCAACTCTCCCCCAGATCTCTCCCCTTTCTGCATACAGGATGTTGAGATTGACATTGGTATTCTCACATAAGGACATAATGTTGATGGAAGTGATTGCTTTCTTGGTCCTCTCTCTTCCTCCCCACTTCTCCTAGACCTCCTCCCTGACTCCTCTGGTAGAGCAATTACTCCCTAGCTTCCACATATGCAAGAAAACATACAACTTTTCACTTTTTGTGACTGGCTAATCTCACTTAACATAATGTTCTCTAGGTCTATCCATTTTCCTACAAATGACATTATTTTGTTCTTCTGTATTGCTGAATAGAATTCCATTGTGTGGATATCCCACAATTTTGTAACCTATTCCTCTGTTGATGGATGCCTAGGTGGGTTCCATAACCTGACTATTATGAATTGTGCTGTTATAAACATGGATATGCATATATTACTGTAATTCTCTGATTTCAGTCCCTTTGGAAAGATACCCAGAAGTGGTATAGTGAATCATATGGTGGATCCATTCCCAATTTCCTGAGGAATCTCCAAACTAATCTTCATAATAGCTGTACTAACTTGCAGTCCTACCAACAGTGTAGACGAGTTTTTATTTCCCTATATTCTCATCAGCATTTGTTGTTGTTTGTATGCTTCATTGCCATTTTAATTGGAGATAGACAGAATCTTAGTGTAGTTTTGATTTGCATCTCCCTGACTGCTAATGCTAAATATTTTTTCATGTATTTTTTTTAGTGTTAAGTCTTTTAAGTTCTTTGTATATTCTAGATATTAGTACGCTATCAGAGAAATAGCTGCCAAAGATCTTCTCCCATTCTGTAAGCCTTTTCTTTAAACTCTTGATGGTTTCCTTTGATGGGCAAAACCTTTTTAGTTTAATGCCATCCCATTTATTAATTTTTGTTTTAATTTCCTTAGCTTTGGGTTCTTATTGTAGAAGAATATACTTGTGCTTCTATGTTACAGTGTTGGACCTATGCCCTCCTTAATAATTTCAAAGTTTCTGGTATAATTTCCAGGTATTTGATTTATTTTGAGTTGACTCTTATACCAGTGAAAGGTAAGGATTTAATTCCATATTTTCTACAATGGTTAATCAGTTTTCCAACATCATTTGTTGAAAAGACTATCTTTTCTCCAACATATGTGTTTGGCACCTTTGTTCAAATTCAATTGGCTATAAGTGTGTGGATTTGTTTCTGTATCTTCTGTTTTGTTCTATTGGTTTTTGTGCTAATACCATGCTGTTTTTATTACTATAGTTCTGTGGTATAATTTGAAGTCAGGAAATGTGATGCTTCCTGCATGGTTCATATTGCTGAGAACTGCTTTGGCTATTCTGGGTCTTTGTTTCTCCATATAAAATTTAGGGCTGATTTTTCTAGTTCTGTGAAGAAAGACATGGATATTTTTGTAGGGATTGTATTGACTCTGAAGATTTCACATCTTGTATTGAGAAGTATTGTTTTGCCCCTGAATGTCATCTGTTCTTTTTTTCTCAATACATTTATTATTTTTCTCTTGACCTCTATGTTATTAATTTTGATTTTTATGTATCATGGAGAAGTTCTTTGATCTTGTCTTGTTGGTGTTCTGAATGTCTCTTGTACATGGATGTCCAAGTCTTTTATTATATTTGGGACATTCTCTGAAGTTATTTCTCTGAAGAGGTTTCTAATACCCTTGATATTTGCTTCTAGACCTTCTTCAGTGCCTATTATATGTTATTTGGGTCATTTCATATTACTCCATATTCTTTGGATATTTTGTTCATGTTGTTATAATTGTCTTCTCTATATCGTTGACTGTGTGGTCAGTTTTGAATAACTTGTCCTCCAATAGTGTGACTCTATTTTCCATGTGGTCTAGCCTGCCTGAGATGGTTTATATTGAGATCTTGAATTCATTTATTGAATTCTTCATTTTGCTGAAATCCTCTTTTTGGTTCTTATTTAGGGCCTCAATTTTTTTCTTTTTCTTTTTCTTTCTTTTTTTTTTTTTTTTTTGTGGTACTGGGATTGAACTCGGGACAGTCCACCTCCAAGCTACACCCCCAGTCCTAAGTTGCTAAGGGCCTCCCTAAATAGCTGAGGCTGGCTGCGAACCCAGATCCTCTGGTCTTAGCTTCCCAAGTACTCAAGTTACAAGTGTGTGCCACCACGCCCAGCTTAGGGCCTCATTTTCTCTATTCATATGTTCTTTCATTTCCTGTACATGTTCTCTGATTTCAGTTTTGAAGCCTTTGATCATATTTAAAATCAAAATTCTAAATTTTCCTGGCATTTTATGCAGGTCTATATTGGTGGTCTCTCTTGTTGTTGAATTATAGGAGTTTATTGTTTCCTTCTTGGCCATTATTCTCATGTTTTCAGAGTTCTTAGTTTTACATTTCTGTTTTCTTTGCATCCTCTTCCATATCCCTACATTTCTTCTCTTCTGTGACTCTCTTTTTCCAGTTCTTGCTTTCTTTTCTGAGCTTTTGGGGTTCTGCTTTTCTCCTGGTAGTTACCACCACCATATGCAGTAGACTTGCTGACTGCATTATAATAATTCTCCTCAATCTTTATAAACATCCCTCCTAGTTCAGAAAAATACAAGGATCTTCTGTGGATTACACAGTTATCAAGAGGCTAAGCTGAGCTCTCTATCACCTTTTAGCCTGAAAATAACATTCATATTTTGTCCATACTGTATACTATCTTTTCATGCATTCCCATCATTAAAATTTATTTTCAGATAAGATATCTCATATATTTTTATTTTCAGTCATGAAAGTCAAAAAATGTTTTCTTCTTCCTAGAGGTATTAATTTTAAGTCTTCTATATTATAATTGAATAAAAATTTTGATCCTTGGCTTAACTATCCTTTGCAGAGTATGAGTGAGGTGTCCTGGCACAGTAAGTGTTTTCTAAGTATCAAGCAGGAAACAGAATTCCTTCATTTTGTATAATGGCAATTTCCTTGGGTCTATTTGTATAGCAATCACAGAAATAAGGGAACTTGTGATAGGGTTATCCTTCTTCATAATGAAGGGTTTGATAGTCCTGAGGAATAAAATCTTATTTTCCAAGAGTCACCCAAATGGGTGTGTTCTTTTGTGAAATTTAAATTCTCTTGCATAACAAGATATTGTTCACAATCAATCTAATTGGACAAGGCTATAATTTAGATTTCCTCTCATGAACTTATTGGGAAACAGAAATTTCACAGGATGTCCAGGTAAGGAGTGTTTATAGAAGCTTAAAAATTAGGAATATTGATGTCAGCTTTGAATTTTCAGTTTATTTTATTGAGATTAAGAGAGACAGGGAAATTTGCTTGTTTAATAATGTGATATTTCTGAGAGATCATCTTTACACCATCTTAACTGGCATTTTAGAAAAAATGAGGAGCATAATTTATATGACATTTGTATTGTACATGTTTTTGTTTTAAGTATGTCAGGTTTTCTTGGATTCTTAAAATTAAACAAAAATAGATAGAAGCTTGATCTGAAAAATGAGGGTATTAGCTTAGACAAATAATGTGACATAAAACCCATAATCAAGAATGTTACTGGTTTATGAGCCATTTCACTGATGACTTTTGCTTTGTTATGTTGAAGATGAGGAAGTTTCCTCAAGGTAACATAAAAGCTAGCCAGGCCTGCAAGAGTAGCTTATCTAATTATGGGATTAGAGAGTTGGGAGAGACCTTTGTGGAAGTCTCACTGTTTGTTTAATCATTTTTATCTATTTTATTAATAGAAGAAACTGAGGCCAGAGGAAGTTCATTCAAATTTTGTTATTTTTCAGTGACAGGATGATTTTGATTGTAGATAACAACAACAATAATAATAATAATAATAATAATAATAATAATAAGAAGAAGAAGAAGAAGAAGAAGAAGAAGAAGAAAGAGAAGAAGAAGAAGAAGAAGAAGAAGAAGAAGAAGAAGAAGAAGAAGAAATAAAGAGGTTAGGATAGAAGAAAGAAGAAGACATCCTTCATAATATGTATGAGGGAATAGATCATCAGTTTTCATAACTGAAAAAGATGGATGTAGGATGGGCTTCAGGACCAAAATTTCTGTTCCATTTCTCATGTGAACACTGCTCTATGTGATTGTAAGGAGTGATGAATTCATTCCTCTGCTCAGCAACTCAGGATCGGTGGCGTACTTGGGTAATGTGACAGAAAGGAAACTTAGCATGTGCTAGTCAGCAACATAGAGATTTATTTAGGAAAGTAGGAAATACACATTCAAGGGAGAACATGGGCCATCTCAAGAGGGAAAGAGACATCTTGGGGAATGAAGGGCTCTTCTTTTATAGGGGCTTTTCAGGAGGGGTGGGCTAGAGGAGGTATGTGAGGAGGATCTCTGTCAAGTAGTCCTGGGGCAGTTTCTGGTGGTCTGGACAAACTTAGGGTCCTCAGGATGATTGAGATCTGTATTATCTGATCATCAGATGAAATGGATAATGCCTTCAATTATAGGTTTCCCAAGATATCATATCTACCTTGTTAACAATGCACAGGGCAATTTTAGTTTCTTTCAATTAACTCTAGGATCTACAGATTTCCCAGGAATTTGGGAGAGATAGGCCTGAGAAAGAGAACTGGTTTGGGGAGTAAAGATTGAGACACTTTAACAACAGATTCTTATATTAAAGTCATATTTTACTTTTCCTTTATGTTTCCTTTCTACCTATTTATTTCTTCTTTCCTAGAGCATTCTGACTCAGTCTCAAAGATGGAGATTGCATACCAGGTAGGCAAAAAAAAAAAAAAAAAAAAAAAAAAGAAAGAAAGAAATTTCTGCTGTTTTTGTTTTGTTTTCTTTCTTCTTTATCAGATTCTATATCATTTATTTCTCAATTTCCTCTTTCTGATTCTCAACCCCATACTCCTATTTATTCAGCCAGTATTCATTAAGTATTTATTGCCATTCATCAAGTAGTTAGGGGCAGGACTTGACCACATTTATTCAATTTCTGCCTTCCAGTACTGGGCCCATCACATACGATGCCTCCATTCCAGGACCACACAAAGCATATGACCTAATTTTGCGAGGCTATGATCCTGAGACTTGAATATTTTCTGCAAATTCCCATAGAACTTCTTTCTGATGAGCATTCAAAGATCTGAATATAGAGAATAGGTGGTAAAAAGAGACCAAACCAAAATAAAACCTTTCTTAGATCTACTAGACTCTAATTTGGTGTGATTTTATGCATTTTTGGTTGATAGAAAATAAATTCCTAAATATTTTAAGACAACGTTTACTACTTATAAGGATGCCCATCTTTGTCTTAGCAAATTAGGCAGAAAGATGGGAGAATTCTTTCTTTCTCCGTCATTTTCAATGGAATATGATCATATATTCTATCTATAGGAAAGAGATATTTGATTCATTTTATCTTATACAAATTTATTTCAGACTTCTGGAAAGTTACATTATTTTAATTTTTGTTATCTTAAATAATTAGGGATAGAATTTGTGTCATCTCTTTGAAACCCTGAAAAACAATATGAGCTTGCCTTTCTGGATGAGACCAAGAATAGAAGAAATTGTTAAGATCTAGGTGAGATGGCTGGATAGAGAGAACTTACATCTTCCTGTTTGCTCCATCAATCCATCCATCCATCCACCCATCTATCCATCCATCCATACATACATACATCCAGACATTGGAAGGCATAGCTCTGATGCACGTAGCTGGATGCACTCAGTGTTCTTTCTTGCTCAAAAAGACATGTTTTGGCACATATTTGGGGAAAATTATAGTAAAAGAATGGAGATGCCCTGCCTTTCTATCATATAGAAGGTTAAATGATTCTCGAGCTTCTGAAACAGGCTTCAGGGTATTATCCTGGACATGGGCCCAAGTACATTGCATGTGACATAACAGCAGCTTAGTTTGGGCTGATTTTCAACAATCTTTCCTTCTTTGAGTTTTCTTCCTCAGAACAGCAGCCAGAACCATGCCAGGCATCCTAGCTCCTGTCACTCTGGTATATTCCTACTCAAACTGGCACAAAGGGGGCCATAGCTCTCTGAAAAAGAAGAGTGTCACCTTCACTGAGACCTGAAGTGTAAGAGTAGCCATATGAAGAATAGGGAAAAGTGTGCTTCAAGGAGATCATCAGGTATAATATCTCTGAAATGAGAAGAAGCAACATGCCAAGCACAAAGTCAGCATTCATTCAAGAATTGTTGAACAAAGAATTGTTATTAGTAGCCTACTTGCATCCCAGAGAATGACAGTCAGATAGACTCTAGAGATCTGAGGTTAGGTTCAAGGGATAAGTAAGGGGAAGACTAGTTGTAGGTCTAGTTCTTCCTGTACTGGTGTGACCCTTCTCAGGTTTACCTATTCACCTGTTTTATGTACAATGATTTCTACTTCTTCAGAACTCCTTCAACTCTTGGATCTCATGTCCTACCCTTCATATTAACTATATACATATACGTATTATGTATCCAAGGAAATGGCAATCAGACATACTCTAGAGATATGTAGAGTTGTCTGCAAAAGATAAACAAAGTGAAGACTCCAGTTATAGTTCCTCTATGTGCATCTAGTCAGAATTAATGTATAAGTGCTATTTGATTTGTAATCTCTTTTGATCGCTCTCAAGTATTTAATATTTCTAATTGTAATGACAAGATATTTTTCACATGATTTTTTCCAAATATATAATTATAAGAAATTGGCTTATATAATTATGGAAGCTGAGAAGTCCCCAACTATACAGTGGATAAACTAGAGACCCAGAAGAGGCAACAGAAGTTCTAGTTTAAGGGCAGAAGATATGTACCAGTTCAAGCACTCACGTCAGCAAGATTATCTTCTTACTCAGTCTTTTTGTTCTATTTGTCCTCAGTTGATTAGATGAAGCCCACTCACATTATGGAGGGATTTATTTAGCACCTATTCAAATATTATTCTAATCTGGAAACATCCTCAGACACACCTAGAATAGTATTTAACAAAATGGATACCCCGTGGCCCAATCAAACTGGCCATCACAAGGAATTAACCATCACAAGCTCTTAAGTGCTAATGTGATCTGGGAGAAGCTGGCTGTTCTGCTTACAGAATAGGAAAGGGGCTTTAATAGCTTTGGAACCATGATCTCTGGGTGGGCTAAGCACCTGAACATAGACAAGTAGTAGGCAGTCACATGGAAGCATTTTGTATAGTTTGCATTAGTATTCAATTTTTAGCTGTTTGTTCTGTCATAATGCCCCTCTTCCATCAACTTCATAGAGTGAATTTTCTTCCACATCTATCTGTTCGAAGAGATGACCACCTCTGATTGGTTGTTTTGGAAGCACTTGTCTGTCTCCTGTGCCTTTATTTTTCTCCCTATAATGACACTGAACTTTGTCTTTTTTTTTTTTCTGGTCCTGGGGATTGAACCCAGGGATGCTCTACCACTGAGCTACGTCCCCAGCCCTTTTTTACTTTTTATTTTGAGACAGAATATCACTAAGTGCACAGGCTCATCTTGAACTTGCAATCATCTGGGCTCAGCCTCTTGAGTAGCAGGGATTTCAGGTGTGCACTGTTATACTGGGCTTATCTTTCATTTTTTTAAAGACTCACAAACCATCTGTGCTTTCATTATGGTGGTTCATGGCCTAGGGATAAATATGTAATAGACACTTCAGAAAAGAAGAAATACAAATGGCCAATAAATGTATGAGGAAATGTTCCACATCATTGGCAATCAGGGAGATGCAAATCAAAACTACCCTGAGATTTCACCTAACTCCAGTCAGAATGGCAATCATAAAAAACATGAACAACAACACCTGCTGGCGAGGGTGTGGAGAAGTGGGAACCCTAATACATTGTTGGTGGGATTGC